>JAFVLL020024548.1:0-54602 GCA_021397915.2 Tor tambroides | reverse complement strand
AGTTACACTCGAAGTGGATTGGTCTCTCTGGCGAGATCCCAATTTCGTCGGTCATCCGACGTGACTCGGAGTGACCGACTGAAAGGGGAACTGAAAACTGCCATATTTACCAGTCAACAAGAAAAAAAAATGTAGGCCAGGACTTGATTTTATCAGTTGGGAATTGACTGAATCATGAAAAGCGGCAGTTATATACCAGAATGTAGAATAGAATAGAATAGAATAGAAAAATAAAATAACTGAAAACTGACATATTTACCAGTCAAAAAAATAAAAAAAATAAAAAAATAAAAAAAATACGTAGGCCAGGACTTGATTTTATCAGTTGGGAATTGACTGAATCATGAAAAGCGGCAGTTATATACCAGAATGTAGAATAGAATAGAATAGAATAGAATAGAATAGAATAGAATAGAAAAATAAAATAACTGAAAACTGACATATTTACCAGTCAACAATTATGTACCAGAAAGTAAAGTAAAGTAAAGAATAAACCAAAATAAATTGAAAAGAATAAAATGAAATAAAAAGAATAAACTAAACTAAAAAGAATAAATACATTACATTTTGATTAAAATAAAGAGATATTTTATTTGATTTGATTCTTTTACTGCAGATGAATCAAACACAACAAGACTGGAGCCTTGTATTTAATGATAAATAATGATCAGTTTTGCATTGGATTTTAAAGATAGAGCTTCAGCAAATCCTGTTTCAACACATCAACAAAACTTTGATCACTCATATATTGTTCCTCCTTAAAAAGTGTACAAATCCCAGTAGGTTTGCAACTAGGCTAGACTGAGGAAAGGAAATAGGGTTTGGGAATGGAAACAACAACATATCTTCTCTCCATCTCTGTGTTTGCTATGTTAGTGGCAGTTGCAGGTGTTCACAGACAGGTGGTTGGAGAGAATTGAAACATGTTTGACTGTTTTCATCCCCGCTGAGCTAGAGGATGCATTGAATGTTTTTCTACAAGCATGCCCTACTTGGCGAAATCACGCAGCAGATTGCAGATTGATTTTCATAGTCAGGCTTCAGAGTTTCTGTTCCAACAATTGGTCTTTCACAGTTGAACAGCCAGCGAGCCAAACTCTCTAGTTACATATTTACACCATTAGAAATCAGAGATAGCGTGACTCATTTTGGTCAGTTTAACACCATCTCTACATCACGTGTCTGACCTTGTAATATTTCCCAACTCATTTACTCTGCTAATGTATCATATTGACTATGAATCACTTAACGTCTCGCTCCCAGCAGAGTGAATCTAACTGCTTTAACCTTGAAAGTGACCCTATCAAAAGATCAGTTAATCTACTGCTATATTCTTCCTAATAACGCCTTTTTCTTTCCAGTGCAGTGCCCTAAATCACCCATAGCCGAGGTGACATTGATGCTGGATATATATTGGATTGATCCATTTAAGAGCTATAAAAGAGATTTTGGGTAGTGGCCAGTGCAAGGGTTTTTTTTCGAAGTCAATTTGAACAATTTACAGAGGCCACGACTTTCCCACTTTGGCGAGTCAAAGCATGGGTGACATCATACTGTGATAATTTATGAGCGCTTATGAACATTGAGCCGCAGGGCGATGATAGACGAGCAGTTTCACATATCAAGTCAATTTTGGGAACTTCACTTCATGGTGTTAATAACACATAACTGTTGCCACTGTACTTGTTGGCAACAGAAGGGGAACTGGATATGATATTTATATATAATAGACAATTTTATTTGGACTTTTTTTTTTTGTACATTCTCATAACCATAATGCAGCTGGACATTTTACTTTCCTTGGGTGATTTTGTAAAACAGTGTGTATGTTTTAAACAGAAATAATAAAAATAAAATAAAATAATTATTATTATTGTTATTAAGTACATTTAATTAAATAAAGTATTACAAATTAGAAGCAGTACCACAAATACTTAAAATACTATGATGCATAATGTACATTTTAAACTAATTTAAATAATATCTTTGTTTTTATCTAAAGTAAGCTGCTTTAGATAAATTATATAATAATCCAAAAAATTATGAATACAATTTTTATAATGACTTTTATAATTAATTATTTTCTTATTTCTTTATTTTTTATATTTATTTATTTTATGTAATTTATTTCATTTATTATTATTATTGTTATTTACTTATTCATATTACTTATTTACTTAAAATAATAATAATAATAATAATAATAATAATAATAATAATAATTATTATTATTATTATTATTATTTACTTATTCATATTATTTATTTATATAAAATATTATGTATTTATTTTGTTTATTTATTATTCATTCATTCGTTCATTCATTCTTTCATTTACAGTGAAATATGACCCAGAAATGTTCTTCCAAGTTCTTGTGAAATGTCCTCCTGTGTGAATTACACTAAATTTACAAATAGTTTTATAGTATTTAATTTCTGTAATATGTTATGTGCACTAATATCTGTAATGCTCAACTTTTGATCTCCAGCCTTGACGCTTCAAACTATTCCAGCTTCACTAGATTCTATTTCGCTTGTGTTTATATCACAAACCTTCTGTTGACTTCAAGTCCAGAATGCATCATTTATATTGTGAGCAATAAAAGCATTAATACAGCAATTGTATGTTGGGTTGTTTTCCGGAGAACTAAATGACCTTGGGACTGAGGCAAATAACTGATTTTTTCATGTATGTTTTACTCAAATTGGGTTGATATTTGAGGAAATGTGCTGCAGTTTTAGTGTCTAGTGTATTTAGACAGATTGAATAGCATATGTAATAGACAGGGCACGTTAAGTGCTGTGATTTGCATGTAATGACTGTCTGATGTCGGGGATCTGCAGGTATGTTCTGTGTTAATGCTCTGATAAGCCAGTGCAGCTGTCATTTTCAGCGTATGTTGGTAGTAAGTGCTTTGTTCTCTATTTGTTTATTCATGTGTGTGATTAATCAGGATGTTGACTGGTTATCTTGTTCTTTAGATTGGTCAATCCACATTCATTCAGCTCCAGGTGATTTATACTTAATATTGAGACTCCCACTCTGGTTTTGAGTAACAATGAATCATCACATAGAATTTTGCCTCCTTGTTTATAAATTAAATTTTGAGGTACAAGTTTCTTAGTATGTTAGAACGGATCTCAGAAAGAATTTGCATGGCAAGATTCATATAGATGGACAAGCTTTTAAAGGAATATTTCACCCAAAAATGAAAATTTGCTGAATATCTACTCAACCCCAGGCCATCCAAGATGTAGATGAGTTTGTTTCTTCATCAGATTTGGAGAAATGTAGCATTACATCACTTCCTCACCAATGGATCCTCTGCAGTGAATGGGTGCCGTCAGAATGATAGTCCAAACAGCTCATAAAAACATCACATTAATCCACACCACTCCAATCCATCAATTAACATCATGTTTGTAAGAAATAAGAGCCCATAATCCATAATAATGCTTCCGCCAGTGAAAAAGTCCATCTCCTGTGGTCCTCTCACATCAAAATCCACCCACATATTTGTTTAGAGCTGTTTTGGACTGTTTTGGACTTGTAAACGGTGTTTGATCTGTGCAGATTTCTGTCTTGATTCAGATCAGATGACTTTTTCACTGGAGAAAGTGGTATTATAAATAGAGGACTCATATTCTAGCAATGTTTTGAAGTTAAAAAACGGCTTGATGGTTTTGTTTTACATACTTGTGGGTTACTGTGATGTTATTATCAGCTGTTTGGACTCTCATTCTGATGGCACCCATTCACTGCAGAGGATCCATTGGTGAGCAAGTGATGGAATGCTATATTTCTTTAAATCTGTTCTGATGAAGAAACGCAGTGTCGCAGAAATGCAAGACTTGGAAACCTGTAAGCCACCTATAATCGAACTAAAAAATTCATGTCTGGAAAGGCTATATATGAAGAGTTCATTTGCAAAAACAGATCTATTTTTTTTATTTATTTTTTTAATTTTCCATTTTTTTTTAATTTTCAAAAATAATGTTTTTTTTTTATTCTGCATTCCAATTAATATCAATCAAACTGCAGTTGGGTAGTTTTGATTAAATAATAATAATAAAAAAAAATACAGCTAACACAATAAAAAAATAAAAACATGATAACAATAAAAAAAACATGATTTATGAAAATCAATGAGTTGTCTGTTTTTGCAAATAAACTCTTCATGTCTTGACAACACTATCTTTTATTAAAGACTTAAAATTGTTGCATTTTGAAATTGGTTAATTCAGTACAGACTTAATCATCTAATAGATTTTTAAAGCTAAGCAGAACATGACCAACAGAATTCCTTTGCTTAAAAATCTCTGTATCAATCCTTGAAAGCAATCAATATCTCCGAAATAAGTTTGACATGAAATTGCACAATGTTATATGTTCAAGTACAAACGCTGGATGTATAAACATGCCTGAAGCTGCCATTTAAGACAGCAAAATGTTACCACTTCTTGATATAAAATAGCGCAGCTTGTTTTACAGCCTGATGGCTGCCATTGATCAAATAAATATCCCAACTCTCGGAATGGTAGAGCAGCCCTCAGGGAATTTCATCCAGAAATGGCATGTTTGGATCGACAGTCCATCACAATATTTCACTTTCATTGCCTCAGGTGTCATCTCAGACACCGCTGCATGACTGCAAAAGACAGAAATCACATCTACTGTGTACGCAAATAAAAAAGTGACAGATTAGATTAGAATTTTACATTTCCAGCATTTAAACGGAAATCTTTAAAAGATGTTTAAATGTAAAATGGTTTTATAAAGCACTTTAATTACATTTTCTGACAAGCAGAGAGATGAAATATTACTTTTAAAACCATATTAACATGAATAAGAACTAAAGACCTCTGTAAAATGCAGAAAATATTTTGAGAGAGAGTTTGTTCGGGCAAAACTTGACATCAGTGTGTGCTGGAACATTATAGGCTGTTGCCAGGGAGAAGCTGTTGCTTCTTTATTGGCCCAAGACAAAAAAATAAATAAAAAAATCCACCCAAAAGTGTTTCTGGTCCCTTTATGTCAATGGGATTTTTTTTACCAGTTTTCAGTTTTATCACCCAAAAAATGTAAATGGTGCAGAAGAGTTGCACGCTGAAGTTTTATACTGATGGTTAAGGATTTAAACAGTGTTTGTTATGACAGATGTGTCTCTTATGATTCCATCAGTGTCTTCCAGTTTTAAGTTCTCATGTTCTTTTGGTGTAGTACATCCTGGGACAATTTCAGCCCACACACTCCCATTTCATTGTGTTCTTTCATCTTCTTCCCTCACTTGAGAACGCTCATTTCCAAGTTAGTCAAAATGTTGCATAGCCTCTGGATATGTACGTGTATAGACAGAGAAAGAGACAGATTAAGAACTCTAGGATTTAAGAATAAATTTCACATTTTTCGTAATAGAGAATGCTTCTGAAATGGAGGAAAAAAATCATTTATTTTCAATACAAATAGCAATAATATATAAATATTTTAACAGACCTACCATGAGCTGTGAGATTGTTTAGTGTTGATATATGTTTCTGTAGAATCAATAAGTTAGAATAATTTCAGTTGCATTTGTAAAAAATAATGTTTAATTACTGAATTCCTAGTGAAAAACTACACTACCCATAATTCTGAGGAGAAATCCACCAATCAAAGACGTCACTGATACAGAGTTCAGCAGCAGCTCTTCAGCCCCATTGCAGATTATGAAATCAAGCCTCAATACACTCTCTAACAAGTTATGAAGGTCTATATGTTTATTTGGTTTTTTTAAATAAACATTAAATATAACTTATTTTATACAAATTTAAAAAATGAAAGTGAATACAGTACAGTGTATTACAGTATTGTTATTGTTAACTAAAACTATTAAAACATAATTTTGATTAATTGAAATAAAGCTGAAATAAAATATAAATATTATATGAAAAACCTTACAAAAATAAATAATAAAAATAAAAATTAACTAACTGAAATAAAGTACTAAAATTGCCAAAAATAAAACTGAAATAAAAAATAAAATAAATGAAAGCTAAACAGTTATTTTAAAATAATAATAGTAATATAAACAACAAATGCACATAACAAAATTACTAAAACTAAAATGGAAATGAAAACTGAAAATATATTAATCTGATATATAAAATAATCCAAATGTTAATATATATAGATAGATAGATTTAAAATAGATTTCTCAGATTTAAAATAATCATCATAGAGCTGGTTTGTTTGGTTCATAGCTTAGAAGAATTTATTGAAGAATTTTTAATCAGAAATTTTAAAAAATTTCAATACAATTCAGTATCATGTATGGTAAGGAAGTCTGTTCTTTTTAGCACAGAACATACAGGAAGGTCATCAGTCTGGAACTGATGGTGGTTTAGAAAGGTCTGGTGTTTACAGTCTTACCACAACACACCACACACATTTCATGCTCGTACCTTCTGCTCAGCTTTTAATTACCAGTATGGCACCCTCCACGCATGCTGGCTCAGACCTCCGACCATCTGCGGCACCAGCCAAGGGACCAGACCAGTGAGCCTCATTTAACACTTCCTCCAGCCGACACTAGAGTTAGCGTGTGCACTTCGTGTCAATGGACTGCTCGCAGTTTACATAATCTAATATGAAATTCAATGATTAAATAAATCCGATTATTCAGATCTGATGTTTATCATACTAATCTATTGGGAATCAAAGCAGTGAGTGTTTAAATCCGCTCAAACCTGAGAAAAGAAAAGAACAGCTGCACTAAAGGCCATGTGCATATGCAACACTGTCTCAGTGAAAAAACATGCTTCTCTTTTGACAATACTATGTTTTGACCTCAAAACACTTTCAACATAGTGCATGATTGTAAACTAATACATTCCAACATTTGAATCACAAAACCAGCTCCACATATGTGGCTTTTCTGACATAGTAAACTTGCTCAGTAGCGCACCTGGTACAACATTGGACTTAACCAGGTAAGAGTCCTGTGAATCATGAGTCATGATAAAACAGCTCAACGATTTGTAGAAGCAAACTAAAGTGACATGGTTGCTTCAGCAGTTGTGTTTTTATCTCATGTTAGCTTTTGTTTACACTATCAATTATGTTTTGTGTAGGGTTTAATGTAGGTGGTACGTTATTTTTAAACTCAGCAGCACTAACCTTTTAGCGCCACTCACCAAAGATTTAATTTTTGAACTGCCGCGATACTTACAACCAACATAATGCAACATACACATGAACAAATTCACATAATTTGTTTTGAATAAAATTAAACATGCTTTAGCGCCACTCACTTGACATTTCACTTTGAAAGTGATGTGAGATGTACAAGAAGCAGCAATATCATTTTGCAAAAAGGTTTTTCCAATAATCCTGGTTTGTTCTTTTTAGAGCTGATAAACATAAACTTACTTAGATATGTTTAAAAGTATTTGTTTTATTTTACTATGTTGGTGTATTTATATAATTTTATTATATAGTTTCATTACAGTTTGTTTAGTTAATAAATAAAATCTATGTCATCATTTATGCACCATCATGTTGCTCCAAATCTGTATGAATTTCTTTCTTCTGCAGAACACAAAATAAGATATTTTCAAGAATGTTGAGACATAAAGCCAACTGGACTTGAAAAAATAATAATAATAATAATAAAAATAATTAATTGACTGAGACTGTGAGATATAGTCAAATGATCAAGCCAGGACTATTCAGTCTGTTTAATACTTTTTATTAAAAATGTACTTCTATTTACTACTATTTAATTAAAATGAATAAAATTACTTTTAATGAAATGGAGCCAGTCACACTAGCTTTTTGTGGTGGATTTCAAATTATTACCAAAGTATAAGAAATTGATTTAGCTTACGATCTAAACACTTTGACGGTATTACATCATTAATGAAAAGTTACACTACTTTTTGTAATTTTAAAATTTTAGATTAATGGTGGTTTGGGACAAATTTTGAGGTTAATTGCTACCAAAATTGCATTATATTAATAGGCCTAATTCTCATGTTTTATACTCTACCACAGCGGGTTTCACCTGGAAAATCAAGATGGACCTTGTGGAGTTGGGATGGAAGAATATATGTATAAAATGCATCTGGAGTTGTTATGCTGTTTGAAACACCCTCTCCACACCCTTTCTGCAAAGTTTTGAACACTGCATGAGGTCTTAGCATAATCCCACATTAAACCCAAACCACAAAATTTCCTTTTTTCAAGAGTAGCAATTCCCAAATGATCTCAGAGGGACTCACACTAACCCCTCCCTGCCCTCAACCAGGCCCACACACACATATCCCACACTGTTGTCAGAGCAGTTCCACTGGGGTGAATTTGATCCAAAAACATCCTGACACTCAATTAATTTCATGTGGTCGTACTTCACAGACAGGCCCCCTAATTATATGTCAGTTCCACAATTACATCCTTTGCAATGGTGAGTGGGTGATGGACAGAATTGCTAGTTGTTACACATATGTCAGTTAGGGCGAACCTAATCCCTTTCCCCTGGGAAAATGTTTGCCCTTAGTTGCATGTGTTTTGCAGGGATGCGTTAAGCTTACTTCAATCACACAGACAGATGTGAACAAACAAGTAACCCTCAACACCCAACTCTCCACCAGCTCCCTTACTGTGGGCTGAAGCGTTTGCACAGGGAAGCCAAGTTCTCATCAACGCACCACACGATAACCACACCAGACCTTATGCTTTGGTGGGAGTTGCACTTTGCAGAAATGGTGTTTTGCTTGCATTTATATAATTTCAATGCTGTTCCTTTTGCATAAATTGCAGATTCGAGAAAAATTACAATAACCTTGATTTCACGCTCCAGCAGAAATGAATGCGATGTTAATGGGAGGAAAGAGAATATTACAAACCTGATTATAGGCGATCATTAAAGTACACTTACTGATGGAAGCCAGCAAAACAGTAGAAATGTGAAATAGATGGACTCCCACACACTGACTCGGAGCAGAGGATTTGTTCTATTTGTATTAAAATAGGAATTATTTCAAGCCCATCACAGCTGATTTGAAACTCATATGCTGCATATAATTTAAATAAATAACAAGTACTACTATGTAAGTACTACTATGTACTTACATCAAAAATAAGTACAATGTACTTATTGTGTTCAAATGTATTGCAAAACACAGTTACACTTTATTTTGAGGTGTCCTTGTTACAGTGTAATTATATATTTCCTGTAAGTACTGAGTAATATTAATTAACTGCCTGTACTTACTATATGGTTAGGGCTAGAATTAGGGTTTGGCTTAGGGTTACTTGCATGTAATTCTGCATAATTTATTTTTATTATAATAGTAAGTACATGTAACGTGTAACAAGGATGCCGTAAAATAAAGTGTTAACCAAAACACTTTTGCTGCTATAGGTTAGGGACAGGTTTGGTGGTATGGGTAGGTTTAAGGGTGGGTTACAGTGTAAGGAATGGGTCAACAGTGTAATTATAAATAAATAAATTACAGAAATTAATTGCAGTTGTAACATGCAGGTATTTTTTTAAGTACAAGTACAATGCAAAAACATGTATGCACACAATAAGTGCATTGTATCAAATGATTAATTTAAATGTAAGTACATAGTAGTTAAGGCCACTTTATTTAAAGTGGAACCCAAGTAAATAATCAATACAGGGGTACAAAATAATGTGAACACCAAATCATAGGAGCCTTAAACAGCCTGTCTGTTTGATGTTTTAAGAACAACAGACTTTATGATTATGACTACGTATGCAAAACATCAGAAGAGCCAAAAGCTGAAAGTGAATGACCGGCACAGTCAATCACTAAAGAACTGTATCCAAATAACACAGAAGTACCTCAGCAAAGTGAGGCAAATCTCATTATCCACCCTGTTTCCTCAAAAACTGACCACAGAGAACTTCACAAAGCCAACATCCATGAAAAGCTGCAACTGCTAAAACTTTAATCGCAGACACCAATGCTAAAATGTAAAAAGGATGGTCTGATGGTTATAAATCTGGACAGTTATAAAACCTGGACAATTCCCTCCTCCAACATCTCTGAAACAACAGAACAAGATGTTCTGATAGACTATATTCAACTGGAGACTATTCAGAAGTTGTATGAACTTATTCCAAGAAGGTTAGAAGCTGTAATAAAGGCAAACGGTGGTAAAACACCTTCAAAAAGAAATATTGGCTGTTTTTCGAGTGTTCACATTATTTTGTTCAACCCCTGTACACAATAAGTTCTAGAAAAACCATACATGTCTTGTAAAAAGAATAAAAAATCATTATGGGTTGAAGGCCAGTTCAAAAAGGACTATAAGAGCTAGAATATCTATATACACCACATCATATTATTCATAGTCAATATTTTTATATCTTGTTCCCAGGAAAAGTTTTGTAAAAACAGAACCGAATTGAACTACTGCGCTTGACAAGGGCAAAATATGTATAAGCATAATGAAAAACAGAAGATAGGAATGAAAAGTTAAGTTTGAAACAAAAATGGTGTCAAAAACTTTTCTGCTGTCAATCTTTCAAATACAATGTCAGAAATGTCAAAGTATTATTTTTGAAAGGTGAAATGTCACAGCATAACGGTTGAATAAAAAGTGAAGAAAAAAGCTGATTCTGCATTTTCTTGAAATGTTTACAATTTTGTATTTCTCAGGGTAATTTATATTATTAACAAGTTTTTATTTTATTTTTTTTTTTTAGAAATTAATACTTTTACTCAGCAAAGATGCATTAAATTGATCAAAAGTAAAAGTATATACATTTACAAAAAAAATATATTTCAAATAAATTCACTAATGTTCAAATTAATGAACTTTCTTTTCATCAAAGAATATGAAGCAGTACACTGTTTTCAACATTGGTAATCAGAAATGTTTCTTGAGCAGCAAATCAGCATATTAGAATGATTTCTGAAGGATCATGTGACACTGAAGACTGGAGTAATGATGCTGAAAATTCAGTTTTGATCAAAGCAATAAATTACATTTTAAAATATATTCTTATATAGTAGAAACAATTCTGTTGCTACTGTGTTTCGATCAAATAAATGCAGCCAAAAATATGACTCACCAAACTTTTCAACAGTAATAAGTAAATTTTGAGTCAGTGGCTTTGCATCATGTTTAAACAACAAATTCATAACATGACTCAAAAGTTACTGAGATATAGGACCAATTGCAAAAATATACTCACTATGTTAAGACTGTGTTTTTACAACTACTTTGATTAACTAGTCCTGCAAAAATAATGAGATTACTAGCTTTTAAGACTAGCCTAAGCAGTTTATGCAACTGGCCAGTATTATTGTGACAGCTTCCATGTGTTGCACCAGGCCTGCTCTCTTCTGTACTTATTTGTGGATGCCTGTTCCTCTGTCAGAGACTTTGGGGCTTTGGGGTTCGCTGGAGCAAAGCAGTGCACTTGTCTGAATTAAGGTTCTAAGGAAGTAACTTGCCTTTGAGTTGCCACACACTTCCTATAGCATCTTCTTCAGTCCCTCTTTATTCCTCAGACTCCCTTTATGCTCCTGTCATTTGGGACTGACATTAAACCGCAGTCCTACTCTTGTTTATGTCCAGCTGAATGACGACTACTTATTCCTCAGGAAGTCCCTCAGAATATTAAACATGCTGCCGTAACACTACTTTCAATGAATCTTCTCACTTGCACATTCCAACTCAAATGTCTTGAGCAGCAATAGATACTTCAACAAACAAAACAATGTTTTGAATTTCCTCTTATAATTTTAATAGATTCTGTGAGTATCACTCAGTTTCAGTGTGTCTTGTAGTGGTAATTTTGTCATCATTTATTCACCCTCATGTTGTTACAAACCTGTATGATTTTCTTTTGCAGAATATGAAAGAAAATATTTTGAAGACTATCTAAACTTTCCTGTATATAATGAATGTGAATGGGGTCCAAAACTATACTGAACCTCATTCCCTTTTATGGAACATGAGGGTGAGGAAATGATGACAGAATATTAATTTTTTGCATTTCACTATTGAATATTGTTGCACACCACCACAATATTCACAGAACTTGGTGTAGGTTTTAGTTCGAATCTATTTCACTTATAAATTTCACCAAAAATTAAAGAAACAAAGTATATATATATATATATATATATATTAGCAGAGATTTACTTATTTTTTTATGATTTATTATGAGAAGTGTAACCATATTGACTGTAAGAGAACCATGTGGTCCAAAGCATTTATGGGTCACTCCCTCAAATATGATGTCAGAAAAATCAAACTATTATTTTTAAAGGGGGAAAAGGTCCAACCCAGTCCCGAGGGTTATACAGGCTTCATGCCAGCATAATGTATCACATGGAGCATTTGCACAGTCAACACAAGGTCAACACAAGAAAAATCTGTGTTTAATTAATATAGGCAAATTGGTTCAATCTTAACGAGCTATTTATCCAACAACGAGGGGAAAAGTGCAGCGCTTTGCGATAATCCAGTTACATTACGAATTCGGCTTGTGAAGGACACAAACCCATACTGTTATCTCAGCGTTTCCACCATCAACAGACGGTTGATCCATATCAAATCAATGAGTGTGTTGTTTAGTGAATAGAGCTATGTTTGTTTGTGACATAATTGTACTGACCAAACAGAAAAAGAGGAATGATTAGCTTTCATGCATGTGAAGTGCGAGCATAACCTTAGTTGTACTTGCATAGAACATATTTTAAGGCCACAAACATGGGCATAATGGGGATGGTGGAGTCTTCATTTTACATAAAAGGCCCTTCGCATGGTGCAGCGAGGCTAATAAAGGACGAGGAGAAACTTTTCGTGCTATTTGTCTTCTGGAAGTCATAATTAATTTGCTATATGAAGACTCTGGGCTTGTAAAACGTAGAGTCAATAAAGCAGCATACAACACTCATGACAGGTGAATTTTATGGTAAAAGCTTTTGGAACGCTCCCACTCCGCTTAAGCGGGTGATATCATCTTACTTTAGATAAACAGGATTGAGTGCTGGAATAAGACAAAGAACAGACAGCAGATGGGGAAACTGCATAGTGTGCAAGTAAAAAAAAGGAGAAAAAAACAAGCTCTAATCTTTGAAGGGCGCTGAGCCAGAGCTGTTTTTCATAGGCCTACAGCAGAACATGTCCCAACCCACATCAAATCACTGTCCTCAAATTTGTTGGGAAAAGGCAATGGTAGTTGCACACATGAAGACTTTTGACTATCAGTATTAGGAATGTGAAAACCAATCCACTAGGGGATCTGTGGAAGATTTGTGAGGAAAAACCCCTATAAATACGTCTTATTGTATTTTAGAAGTTGCAAGCAGGGTTTTATAAATTATATATAAAATAAAATAATTAAATACAATACCACTTTTCAAAGTTTCAGAGTATTCTGTGTTCACCAAGGCTGCATTTATTTGTTAAAAACATAGCTAAAACAGTAATATTGTGAAATATTATTCTATATAAAATATATAAAAGTACTACTGATAAAGTTTTTTGATTATATTATAATATATTCATATAACTTTAAATAACTGGAATTAAAATGTTGATTATGAAAAATATTTTTGACAAAGTTTTATGATTATACTCATATTATATTATGTTATATTATATTATATTTTTATGTTCATAGATTATTTCTGGTGCTGCATTCACTTCGATTCAAGGAACTCATCACTTTACTAAGCCTGAGCTTCATAATGTTAAAATAAAATCACATTCTGTCAATTTAATCATTACTTAATCATTTAATATTTATTTTGTTTATGAACAAACTGATGCTAAAAATGAAAAAGCACCTAAATGATTATAAACATAACTTTATTTGTATGTTCTATTCTAAGACCTCATATATCCTTATGTGAGAAAAAGTTAACTCGGTATTACAGTAAATTGGTGCTTCAAAATTGAAGAATCACAAGTTTGACACACACACACAAAAATCTATAATAGTAAAATATAGGCCATATGTTTAAATGTTCTTAAAGAAAATATTTTTACATTTCTAAAGCTGTGCAATATCTTTTTTTGACACTGTCAGAACTTCATTGGAGGTAAAGATTCATTGAAAACACAACTGACAACTGAGTGAATGTCATATTCAGCATGTCAGATGGCAAAATCGTACTTGTGCAGACAGCTTAACACAATGAGAACAGTAAGTTATAAGATATTCTCAAACTTTCATGACTCAAATATAGATTCAACAACATCCAGGATAGAATTTTCCTCCATTTTCTTTTCAAGGATGCAGCTTTCGAGCCTTTCGTTCTCAATTAGACGCTCCACAGCGTGTCCTCTTGGCTTTCCTTCGTTTTGTGATGAATATGGGCAACATTTACAGTGTAACCAATACAGGCTGGGGCACTGAAGTGAAGAGATGAGGAAGAGGAGAAGGAGGTGTGGAGGGGGAGGATGGCAACACTGTTCTGCCAAGGGAAGCGTTCAATTTCTTGCCTCATTTACAGCAGGTGTGTACAGGTAGAGGCACACACACACACAGTAGGAGTCAACAAATACTCAAGCATCTGTTCACCAAACTACAGTCTTTCAAGGACAACGGGATCTGAAAAACAAGAGGCACTTCAGAAGATTTCCA
Organism: Tor tambroides; assembly: GCA_021397915.2. Taxonomy (NCBI): domain Eukaryota; kingdom Metazoa; phylum Chordata; class Actinopteri; order Cypriniformes; family Cyprinidae; genus Tor; species Tor tambroides. The sequence goes on along the minus strand of JAFVLL020024548.1, from coordinate 39,988 downwards.
ACCTTGAATCTGTGGGAATAATAAACAGCACCAGAATCCTCTTGTTAACTAGCACGCAGTTTCACTCCGGAATCCATTATTGTGAAATGACTCTTTGATTTCAGTTGCATTTTGTGATGAGAAGAACAGCATGACAAGACAATGTTGCTCATTGCCCGTCCAACCATATAGGACATGAACATGGAGCAGATTTGATGCTTCACTCATTTCACTGAGAAGCGATTGTCTTCCAGGGAATCTCGTTGGGATGGCGGTCACGCATGTTGGTGATCTCCTTGCTCTGCAATCCTGAAATGCCACTTGAAATTGCTTGCCAACATTCCATCAACTTTAGACAGATGTTCCTAGAATGGCTGATTATGGTCAAGTGGATGTGCTGTAAGACAAGTGTTTCTACTGACACAATACATTCGTGACACATACCCAAGGAGAAAGACGCTGTAATTTTGTACTTGAAATTGAGCACACAGTCCTCCATGGAATGGAAATTTTGTACGAGTCTAGCAAAGTCAGGACACCAGGAACCAAAAATCATGACAGTGTTTGTGTGAATACCAGATTGTATCCAGCTGATAAGCGTGAAAGTGCATTTGCATTGTGTGTGTTTACATTTGTTGAGTTGTAGGATAACTGTTTGAATGGAATGGGTTCAAATATTTGTCTACAAAAAGTTCTTAAGACATGGCCAGAAAATACATCTATTGACAGAAATGTTAATATAATTTTTAGGCCCTTAAGGAAAAGCCACATTTTTTTTTATTTTGTTAATTTTTGCTGACCATCCATTTGAAGTCAGCATGAATCAGCATCTGCAGAACACCTTATTTCCATTTTAACTTGATTGAATTGTGAGATGATGGTGCAAAAAACTTTTAAAATTAAGTTTGAAGTCATGATTATTTTAGGTCTATTGTAGGTCAAAAAATTATATATATGTATATATATATATATATATATATATATATATATATACATACATTCATACATACATTTTTTTTTCATTAATTCGCAAAATGTTTGCATTCCCTAAGAAACTTTGCAAAACTTGTATGCAAAGTTTCTAAAGGGAATGCAATAATGCAAAAAAATGCAAAGTTTCTTGGGGGAAAGCAATATTTTTGCAGGAGAACACAAATGTTCTATGAGCAAATGCAAAGTTTCTAAGGGGAACGCAATACTTTTGCAAGAAAAGGCATTTGTTCTGTAAGCAAACTCAAAGTTTCTTGGAGGAACGCAATACTTTTGTGAGCGAATGCAAATGTTCTGTGAGCAAATGCAAAGTTTCTAGAGGGAACGCAATATTCTTGCAAGAGAACACAAATGTTCTGTGAGCAAATGCAAAGTTTCTAAGGGGAATGCAATACTTCTGCAAGGAAAGGCATTTGTTCTGTAAGCAAACTCAAAGTTTCTTGGAGGAAAGTTGCAAAGTTTCTCTGAGGAATGCTATTTTTTGCAAGAGAACGCAAATGTTCTGTGAGTAAATGCAAAGTTTCTCTGGGGAACGCAACACTTTTGCAAGAAAAGGCAAATGTTTTGCAAGTGATTGCAGTGTTTCTCAGAGGAATGCAATACTTTTGTGAGAAAAGGCAAATGTTTTAAGAGCGAAATTTAAGAGCAAGAAATCGCAAATATTCTGTGAGAAAATGTAACGTTTCTCTGAGGAACGCAACGCTTTTGCGAACTAATGCAAAATTTTACAGGGGAAACAATATGTGAGAAAATGCAAAAGCACTGAAATATAATTTTTCTATCTTAATCTATCTCATATTTTCTTCATCACTATGTGCTCTTAGGGGTACCGTATAAGTCAAATACTATCAGTGCTGCAACCATGTCACATTTTGATGAAAAAAATATTGAATATAAAATATACTGTATGTGATTTGTGGAGCTTGCCAATAATATGTGCACCACAAAATCCATGCAAAATGTTGAAGTCCACAGTGTTTAAAATGTATAATGCGATAATGTAAGGCAATATAATTAACATATGATCTTACTTATGTTCACAATTTAGAAGTATAAAATCAGGCCTTCAAGGCAAGGTATTTATTAGGCTACATTGAAAACATAATCAAAGTTTCATAATTAATGCATGACTCCCCCACAGGTACAAGTAATGAGAGAGTAAATAGGCTTAATTTTGATTTCATGTTGACTCGAAAGGAAGTGTTTGTATAAAGTTGTAATGCAACATCACTCATATCTGATATCGCAGATATCGTCCATTTTTCTGATAGCAATTCATCTTCTATAAATCTTTGACAGCCATTTTCAACATTATTTCAAACCCCTCAGCAAAAGTAACTGACTTGACGTCAAAGGCGAACAGTCTGACTAAGATGCATTAGCCCTCGTGCGATATTATAGATTGTTTAAATAGCCTCCTAAAAACAAAATTGATCCACTATCATCAATGTCACTCACTGGTGAGATAACGTACAGCAGCTCTCCATCGAAAGGGAAAAACCACTATTGATTACAAGACATCTTTTTAATAAACACATATCTCCTTATGGATTTCAGACAGGCCTGGCTGGTAATGGCATTCATGACCTTAAACCTGTGCCGAAGATAAATGAACAGCCTCAAGGGGTTGTTGTTGTAATGTGTGCAAGGAATTTGTGGCAAACTTCAGAGTGGGCGGCTGGCAACAACCGGCTCTTATGACAATCAGAGTGATTGAACATTGTCAGTTGGCAAACTCGGGCGTGCAGCCAACCAGGAGTGTTTTTTAATGTAAGAAGCGTTTGAAGAAGCTCAGGATTGTGAGCCTGGAAAAGACAGTAAGGCAGGAGTGATGTAGCTCAAGGGATGGAATGCTCAGTTAACGGATGACAGCACAAGGACCCAATCTTAAAGTTGAGGAAAAATGACCTTCGTGGGACAGCAAGCAAGGCATTGTTGCTTAGTCTGTTTGGATTTTTCATGTACAGAAGTTGCAGCTTGTTCACAAGTTTTATGAAATGTGAAGAGATTGGAACTGTGCGGGAACAAAAATGACAGATGACAAAAGTTGTTTTTCCAGAAGCAGCTGTATGAACTTTTTTCTTCAAAGTGTACAGCCTTTGAAAGCATTTGAGCACTCAGAGAACTAAAAAAAAAGGTAAAAGATAAATCTGTAGCATAAGAAAAACTATACAAATGAAAGACTGTCTGATTCAGAGTCTTTGCCAGATGTTTCTAGCATCCAGTCATTTTCTGTCCTCACTGACAAGAAAAATGTTTCATGATGTGATGTGACAAAATCAGAGCCAACTTATTTGATGTTTAATACACAGTTATGTGAAGTGGGGGTTTGAACAAATGAGGTTTATCTGTGGGTGTGGCCACTCCTTGACAGAAATAGGTTGTGTCTGGATTGCAAAAAATAATAAATAAAAAAAGTTCTCCCGTGTTAGGTATGTACAGCTTACATATTATGCAGATAAAGTAAAAGTGAAATGTGCAGTATATAACAAAGCACACTGCACTGATAATTCTATCCCACAATGTATTGTGCTTGACTGACTTGACCTTTAATTTCCATAGTGAGCATTTTAGATTGACTTCTGAAGGATCATGTGACATTAAGACTGGAGAAATGATGCTGAAAATTCACCTTTGCATCATAGGAATAAAATAAAATGAAAATAAAATACTGTTTTTACTGCATTCATGATCAAAATAAATGCATGAGACCTTACAAATTAAAAAACTTATTAATTTCAAACTTTTGACCTGTAGTGTGTGTTTGTGTGCGTGTCTTAAATATTAAATATATAAGGTGTATAATGGCTATATATTACATTTGTGTTTTATTATTTTTGACCATTATCCACAATATTTAAATATTTTAAATAATACTTGTGATGAATATTTGCTTGCAAACAATTTGAGAAACTTTTTTAAGACTAAACTTAAATGGTCAAATTATGTGACGTTTTAATAGACATGAAAAAGAAAAAAAAAACACGTAATTGATTGATTTATGGTCCAAAGGAACGACAAAACTACATTACTTGTCTAAACCAAGCAGCACACCAGTATTTACATGAGCCCACTGGACAGCTCTGAAAGAATTGATTTTGCGATCCTTTGAAAGCACAGCGCAGATCAATTTGAGCAGCGCAGCGTTGCACGCTCTGACTGGGTATTAATGTAAACACAGTCTGTTACGGCTATGTAAGTGAACGTAAACAGATGGGGGGAAAATAATGTCAGAATGTGGGATCTGTGCATTAGACCTTGCAGTGTAAATGCAACCAACGTGAAGGGGCCAATTTTCTCTGAACTTCCTTTCCAGTGTTACAACAACAAAAGCACAGTGAACCCAAATTTAGTTTCCTTTATGATTCATGATTTCACAGCAGCACGTCGAAGAGCTCGTCCATCCCCGGCGTCTGCTCTGAACGATCCCAACCCCTCGTTCTCTATGACAACAGACACCTGAACAGATGGATGGCGCCGCAGACAGACTGGGTCCGCTCACGTTCTTAAGTACACTGAGAATCACTGACAGAGAGAATGATGGAGCACCTGGCGTGGGAGAGAGACCTTCTGTTATGCCACTGTAAATTGGCTTGACAAGAAAAACGTTTCGCCTCTCAATGTCAGCCGTTTGCGCGCTGGCGTAAACGGAACTGCGGCCCGGCAGGTGCGGCGCAGGAAAAGGAAAACTGATCTGCTGAACACATTTCCCTCATTAAGCGAGCTGCCCCGAGGCATCAATTACACTATCCATTTTAACGGCTGCAGAAAGCCAAGCTGGAAATTGCCAGTATGTACTAGCAGTTCCTGCTAGTAATGAATAAAGGAACATTTAACTGGATTTTACATTCTCAGAAGAAATGCTTGTCTGTGCAAAACTTATCGTCGTGATTCTGGGCTGCTCAATATGGTTGCTAAGGTGTTGATAAATGTTTCTAGGGTGTTTTGCGCAGTTGTCTGGGAGTTGTTAGACAGTTGCTAAGTTGTAGGTGGTAGCTTGATCATTTCTAGTCTGTTAGGCACAGCATGTATTTTTTAGAGAGTTTTTAGGTGGTATTAGATGGTTGCTAGAGTGTTCTGTGGTTGTTAGAGTGGTTTCTAGGGTGTTTGCATGCAGTTAATACAGTGTTCTATTTAGTTGTATTGGATGGCTGCAAGTGTTCTAAGACAGTTGCTAGGATATTCTGGTACTGTAGTTGTTTGGATGTTCTGGGTTGTTGCTAAGGTGTTTTATATATGGTTTCTAGTGTGTTTTTGGTAGTTGCCTGGGAGTTGTTTGACAGTTGCTAAGTTGTAGGTGGTAGCTTGGTCATTTCTAGGCTGTTAGGCACGACATGTATTTTTTTTTTTTAGAGTGTTTTAGTTGGTATTAGATGGTTGCTAGAGAGTTTTGTGGTTGTTAGGGTAGTTTCTAGGGTGTTTACAGGCAGTTGTTACAATGTTATAGGTGGTTGCTGTGATGTACTGCATGGTTTCTAAGATGGTTGCTTGGATATTCTGGTACAGTAGTTGTTGCTCTTAGTTGTTTCTATATACTTGACAGAGTGTTCTGAGTTGTTGCTAAGGTGTAGATATATGGTTTCTAGGGTGTTTTGCACAGTTGCTAAGTTGTTGTAGGCGGTGGCTTGGTCATTTCTAGGTTGTTAGGCACATCATGTATTTTTTAGAGAGTTTTTAAGTGGTATTAGATAGTTTCTAGGGTGTTCTGTTAGGGTGGTTTCTAGGGTGTTCCTTGGCAGTTGATACAGTGTTTGTTGTACTAGATGGCTGCTAGTGTTCTTAGATGGTTGCTAGGATATTCAGGTACTGTAGTTGTTTGGATGTTCTTGGTTGTTGATAAAGTGTTTATATATGGTTTCTAGGGTGTTTTTGGCAGTCGCCTGGGAGTTGTTTGGTAGCTGCTATGTTGCAGGGGATTGCTATGTCATTGATAAGTTGTTATAAACAAGGTGGTTTATACTGAAATGGTGGACAAGATGTTCTAAGGTTTTACAGTAGGTCGTTGCTAGGGTGGTTTCTAGGGTGTTGCTAGGAAGTTGTTACAGTGTTCTAAGTTGTTAGTGTGATGTACTGAATGGTTGCTTAGACAGTTGCTAGAATATTCTGGTACCATAGTTACTAGGGTGTTCTGAGATGTTGTTTCTAGGTATTTTCTAGAGCGGTCTTAATGGTTGCTAAGGTGTTGATATATGGTTTCTAGGGTGTTTTGCATAGTCACCTGAATTTTTAGACAGTTGCTAAGTTGTATATTGTTGCTAGTTCATGTCTGGGTTGTTATAGGCTATGTGATTTATACTGTGCTTTTAGGTGGTGGCTAAGATGTTGTAAGGTGTTGTCAGACGGTTGCTACTGTGTTCAGTGATTGGTAGGGAAGTATTAACTGTGTTGCAAAGCAGCTAATGCAGTGTTCTCTGTTGTTGCTAGGGCATTGCTAGGATGTACTGTATTGTTGCTAGTGTTCTTAGATGGTTGCTAGGATATTCTGGTACTGTAGTTGCTAGGTTGTTCTGGGTTGTTGTTAGAGTGTTTCTAGGAATTTGTTAGAGTGTTCTCAGTGGTTGCTAATGTGTTGATATATGGTATCTAGGGTGTTTTGAGTAGTTACCTGAGAGCTGTTAGACAGTTAGTAAGTTGAAAGTGATGCTACGTCATTTCTAGCTTGTTATAGCGGAAGTGATTTATACTGTGGCTTTAAGATGTTTTTAAGGTGTTGTTAAAGTAGACGGTTGCTAGGGTGTTCTGTGGTTGATAGGGTGGTTTCTAGGGTGTTCCTTGGCAGTTTTTACAATATTCTAAATGGTTGCTAGGGCATTGCTAAGCGGTTGCTGTGATGTACTGGCTTGTTGCTAGTGTTCATAGATGGTTGCTAGGATATTCCTGTACTTTAAGGTGGTGGCTAAGATGCTGTTAGGTGGTTGCTAGGGTGTTCAGTGGTTGTTAAGGCGATATCAAGTGTATTGCTAAGCAGTTGATACAGTGTCCTTTATGGTGGCTATGGTATTGCTAGGATGTACTGCATGGTTGTTAATGTTCTTAGTTGCTAGGACATTCTGGTACTGTAGCTGCTAGGATATTCTGTTATTGTAGTTGCTAGGGTGTTCTGTGTTGTTGCTAGAGTGTTTCTAGGTATTTGTTATGTTCAGAACACATTTGAGTGTTCTGAGTGGTGGCTAAAGTGTTGTTATATGGTTTCTAGGGTGTGTTGTTGCCTGGGAGCTGTTAGACAGTTGCTACAGTAAGTTGTATGTGGCTGCTAGGTCATTTCTAGGATGTTAGAGGCTTTGTCATTTAACCCTGTGGTTTTAACTGGTGGCTAATGTGTTCTAAGTCATTTTAAGCAATTGATAGGGTGTTCAGTGGTTGTTACAGTGGTTTCAAGTGTGTTTCTAAGTGGTGTTGTCTGGCAGTTATTAGACGGTTGCTAAAGTAGGTTGTAGGTTTATGCTAGGCTGTGTCTAGATTGTTATAGGTGTGATTTATAAGGTGTTTTAGGTGGTGGCTAGGATTTTAAGATATTGTTATGGTGGTTTCTAAGATGTTGCTAGGCAGCTAATACAGTGTTCAATGTGGTTGCTAGGGCATTAGTGGATGGTTTCTAGGACATTCTGGTATTGTAGTTTCTAGGCTGTTCTGGTTTGTTTCTAGAGTGTTTCTGGGATGTTCTGAGTCGTTGGTTTTTGGTGTTTAGTTACCTGGTAGTTGTTAGAGAGTTTTGGGTATGGCTATGCAATTTCTAGAGTATGTTAAGTGGTTGTTTATGAATTCTGTATAGTTGCTAGAGCATCGATAGAATGTCTTCAATTCAACAATTTTTTCACTTGTTAAAATCTTTTCCAGTAGTTTCCAAGCACACTTTTCAATTTTATGGAAGTTCATATTATGTGCTTGTTTTCAATGTTTCCTTTGCCAAATTGATTTGGCCAAAAAGGAAGAAGTTTATTCAACATTTTTTTAAAGCACACAAGCAAAGATTACAACTTATTTCAAACTTGATTCTGAAAAAATCATTTTGGCTCTCTACTAAGCAATTACCAGCTCACATGGTTTGGCCTTTAGGGCCCTAAACAAAAACTTTGGAGCCAGTTTTAACTCCTAACTTCAATGAAAAGACAAAAAAAAAAGTGTTTCAAAAGGAAGTTAGTTCAAATGTTAAACTCTTTGCACTAAAACAGATGAGTCGTCTTACAGCTCCATCTGTTTCTCACAGTTTTATGTTCTCATTATCTAGTTGATGGACACAGAAGGTGGCCAACAGGTCACACTCTATTAGTTCTCCATCCCTTCATCACCTTCAGTTTTTTTCATCTTATAATGTTCCTTTCCGAGCTTCCTTAACTGCTCTGCAGCCTGCGAAAGTGAGTAAAAGGGAGAGAAAAAGACAGAAAAGAAACAGAGAAGATTCTGAATGAGTGAACAAACTCACTTTAGACACTCAACACTTAACACATACATTACAGTATGTCTCTTCTGCTCACCAAGGCTGCATTTAGTTGATCAAAAACACAGCAAAAAATAGCAATATTGTGAAATATTATTACAATTTAAAACAACTGTTGTGTAACATATTTTAAAATCTAATTGATTTCTGTGATGCATAGCTGGATTTATGAAATATAATTTTCTTTGTAACAATATAAACATACTGTTACTTTTGATCAATTTAATATATTCCTACTGAATAAAAGTAAAATTTTTCAATCAATCAATCAATCAAATCAATCTTACTGATTCCAATTCTGAACAGTAATGCAGTTCCAAATATAAAATGAAAAGAAAGTAATTAAATAACATTTCTAAAGTACTGAATTCATTGAATGATCCAAAAATGCATTAAATATAAAATGACTTACTTTTTGTAAAAAAAAAAAAATTTACTAATACAATTTTAAAAAACTGTACTGTTTTTTTTTTTGTTTGTTTGTTTGTTTTTTTGGGTCTAAAAACTATACTACACTACTGTGACAAAATAGCCCAAAAACAATGTCAACATATTTAATGAGCTGTAGGCAATAATAGTGACAGCTTTTTGTAGACCTTCAGATACAGTATGTGCCTATAAAGAAACTTTAAAGACTTTGAAAAATAAACTTGTGCTGAGAAATATTTCCTGGAGTAAAAAAATGTGACAACTAGCTCAAGTCTCCCTTACACAGTTTTCCAGAAGAGCTTGGACCACATAAACATCCACACAATTTGCTGTGATAGAGACATAAATTAGAAAAATAAAACTGTAGCAAAAAGGCAGATTGCTGTGAAAGCGCATTCTGAAAAACACACAGTGTGACCCAGACCCTCCAGCGACGGCAGACTCTGCATTCATGTCTAGCGCTCACAGCAGAGGAACCACCAGTCGCTCTCTCCTGAGATAAGTCCCTGCAGGGGTGTGATTAAATGTCCTAGCGGCTGTGTCACTTCCTGATCCAATCTCTCAGCCTCAACACTCTTTAATTCCTCCGCAACCGCCGCTGCGGCACGGGCTGATGGAGGCTGCTGCCGCCGTTGACTGAGAGGTCAGTCTCATAAACACTGGCAGCTGGGCTCGCCATGGGAGTGCCGCATTCATAAAGCCATAATAAATGTTACAGCACATTAAATCACCCCAGAGGTTCAGCACGATATTCCAAACGAAAGCCGTTCAGTCATGATGTTTGAGCGCCTGAGATAAAAAAGTGCCCATTGCATTACCCTTAGCGTCCCTGCTAAGAGTCACGTAATGCTTGGCAATGACCGGCATATAACTATGTGTTTGTGCGCACTAGGAACCAGTTGGAAATATGGCTGTAGTGAGTGGTGGCGTACATGAGAGGGTTTTGACAGCAGTGGTTCCAAGCTCATATGACTTGTTATTCTTTCATAAAAACAAGTAGGTGACTGACTCAGTATACAGTGGAAGAGAAAAGAATTGGCATTATTGTAGTACATAAAACTGTTGTCATGGTTAACTAAAACTATTAAAGATAATTTATTGAAATAAAGCTGAAATAAATTGAAATACATTTAAAAAATACATTAAAGTGCCCCTATTATGGATTTTTGAAAATTACCTTTCATGCAGTGTGTAACACAGCTCTAAGTGAATGAAAACATCCTGCAAAGTTTTAAATCTGAAAGTGCACTGTGTATAAAGTTATTGTCTCTCAAAAGAAAGAGTGGACTCTGAATCATTGAAACGAGTTGTTTTTAAAACGTACCCCAAGCCGTTTCATGTTGACGTCAAAATTTTAGCATATTGCCCGCCCACTTGTTGCACACGCAGACCTGGGAAAACTTAGATTTTTGCGTTGGTCTGAATGAAAATGCAAATTCATTCTTTGCCACTAGGTGCCGCTTTTGGAGCGGTAAAAGCTCACAAACACTGCTTTAAATGAAATTGGCCAATCACCGCAGAATAGCGTCACTCAAAGGAGGGGTTTGGAAAAATGAATCGTTGAACGAATTGTTTGGGAGTCGTTGAGCAAATAAGGTAAAAATAAATGGATATTATAAGAAAATGAAAGTGTTTTTTGACCTTGCATGCATGTCAACCTGTTGTTGGGGACTCCCAAAACCAAAATATGAACCTTTCATAACCCATAATAGCGGCACTTTAAAATTAGAACTCTTGCCTTGGCAATGTACTGAAATAGAAGAAGATTAAATTACTAAAACTGAAATAGAAATAAATTAAAGCTAAATAGAAATATTTCAAAAAAATACAAAAACACAAAATTACTAAAACTTAAACTGAAATTAAAATGAAAACTGAAATTATAAAAATAAAAGCTAATTCAAAATATTAATAAATACTATGACAGTATATAAATAATATTAAAATAACACTGCCTAAAAAGCATGCACATTTTCAGAAGTCATATAATGGCTTTGTGAAATGAAAAATTTTTAATGACAAATAACAGAGGAAAGAAAACCATACAGGTACAGAGCAAGTTGTTAAAAATAACAAAATGTTCATATTGGGTGACTATCACTTTCAATCTGATTGATTGACTGATTTATTGATTGATTGATTGATTGATTGATTGATTGATTGATTGATTGCGCTGTAATTTACAAACTCAAGTCTGAGGGCCCTGTTTTAACGATCTAAGCGCATGGTCTGAATTGCATGGCGCAGGTGCACTTAGGGCATGCCCAAATCCGCTTTTGCTAGTTTAATGATGGAAAAAAACTCTCAGCGCGCCAGGCACATGGTCCAAAAGGGTTGCACCTACTCTTTTAATGAGTCATGGGTGTGTTTTGGGCATAACACGCAATAAACCAATCAGAGTCTCATCTCCCATTCCCTTTAAAAGCCAGTTGCGCTTGCACCATGACGAATTCATTATTTACACGGGGGAATTTGCAAGAGCAAAGACTGAACGCTTCTCCAGAGAGGAAACGGATCTGCGCAAGCGGGATAATCTTTTACATGGCAATCCTTTCATTTTTAATATTTGGCATGTTTGTGTGCTACTGCGCATCCTTGTGTGTGTAATAAGCAGAGTGTATTACACTCAAATTACTAACGCGCCCTTAAAACAAATTTGAAAAATATTGCGCAATCGTTTTCAGTTGCCTCAATATAAATGCGCCTGAACACACCTCGTTTTCAGACCAGCACGCCCATGAGCGAACAGATGGGTGCAAGTGCATTTGCTATTTAAACAACGTGGCGCTGGATGTGAAAATGATAACTAGCAAAAAACACTTGTGTCGCGCCTGGCGTTGCATTGCACCGGGTGTATGATAGGGCCCTGAGGATGGTTGATTGACCAGTTGACCAAAATGTTGCACATAAAATTTTGTGATAATTTTATCCGATGCACGCACAAAAAAATTGGTATATCTTCTAATAAGTCTGCAGGTAACAAAAGATATTTTGGTCATTAACTAAAACGTTTGCCTCAATAAACTCCTAATTTGCTGCTTATTAATAGTTAGTAAGGTAGTTAAGTTTAGGTATGTGGTGGATTAAGGGATCTAAAATATAGTCATGCAGAATAAGGCAATAATATATGCTTTATATGTGCTAACAAACAGCATATATGCTAGTAATATGCATGTTAATAAGCAACTACTTAATAGAGAGAACTGGTCCCTAAATTAAAGTGTTACCAACATTTCAAGGCATATTACAGTATTTCATCAGTGGCTCAAGCTGAAATCTCTCTGTCTGTCAGTAATAGACCACTTCCAAATCAGTGTGTGACACTTAAAAGGAAGCTACAATTTCATTGTCAAAGACACTTTAGTTTCTCTGAGCATCCAGCCAACTGAAGGAACCAGTTATATTCTTTCCTCGGTTTGGATGATGGCCAAATGGAAACAGTAAAGAAAAGTACTTCCACAACATATTTCATCATCTCACTGACTTGAATCTCTTTTTCCCAAAAATACTAATGCAGAACTTGATAAAACAATACTGATAGTTTTATGAGGTAAAATATGGCAGTATACATCACAAATATAATTTCCCCCAACTACTGAATCACAATAAAGCTAGGACTTATAATTCAGACAAACTGTACCTCTACTGGCTTGTAAAATGGGGTCTGGTCACTTTAGCGTGCTCAAATGCTAACTTAGCTTTGAACTCGGCTCCAATGGCAACCCGGCTCAGCAGACAGAGGTCAGGTCGACAGATAACCAAGCCCAATTTATCGCAGCCCAAACCATTCTCACTCGTTTAGCTCGGAGAAAAACAGATGTCCTGGTTTAGGGCTGATAACGCTCACCGCCTGCTGATAAATTTCACATTCAGGTGGACAAGCTGGGGGGAAATGGGTTTGCGAGGAGTGTGAAAAGGGCTCGGATCGCTGTCGGGAGGGGGCCGCTGATAGGACCCGAGTCGATGCGACGGACGGAGTCACAGCGTGACGGATCAGCGTTGACGGCCAGTGTCCTGACAACCTCCGGATGGAAGGCCGTAATTTGATCAAGCTATCAATCAATACATCCAGATGGGCATCAATCAAGAGCGTAACGCACTGCACCCTTCGGTGGTGAGATGAGAAAAAGGAGACAAGAAAATATCGGACTCGGTTTGTTTTCGGCTCCCCTTCCCTCGCTTGACAGCATCAAACCGACCAGGGTCACCCTGGCCTGGGTGTGCCTGACAGAAACACTTAGATGGAGGAGGAAAGTCCCACATGACTGGACACATTAATGAAGCAGGTGAGATGGGTGCGGAAATGCTGGAAATATGAGTCATTGCGGATTAAACTAACTTCCAATGATACTGAGGACAGTAGCTCAGTACCGCTGGAAGAGTCACAAACTGTTAAGCGTGACATTATAACAGTGCTTTAGGACTCAAAACAACAAAGTCACCTCACTAGCCAATTATTTTAAAATCTGACAGCAGCGGTTGTCAGGAAAGCCGCTTCTGAAGGCATTTATAACCTGTGGTTTTGGAGAAATGGGGCCGAGTAATGTTAGGTCATGAAATCCCGGCATAAAGAAGGAGGTTATCTACAACTTGGGTGTTGAACTAGGAATAATTGGGGAGCTAAAGCTTAGTGGAAACTCTAAATGTAGTGGAAAGATAGATAAAAACACTCCTGAGTCAGGAGAAGAATACAGTCTAGCGGTCTGCATGAGTGTTAAACTCAAGCCCAAATCCAGCCTGTAAATGAAAACCTGTGATCTGAACGATACTGTCAATTTTATGACCAAATTGGACATTGCTCAGTTTTATTTCCCATATTGTGAAAAGACCCATATGCACATTTACAGAGAGCCAACAGCCTACTAAAATATTATTATTATTATTATTATTATTATTATTAATACAGTTAAAGAAAATTATTATAATTATATTTTCAGATGCAATTTGTAGGTGCATTAAATAAATATTTATAATAATATGTTATTACTATTGCTATTAATCATATTTAAGAATATTATTAGAGAATAATATTTATATTTAATATTGTATTAATATTTAAGAAGAAGAATATTTATTATAAATATATTGTTAGATGCACCAACCGCCTGCTATGTTAAAATTATTATTATTATTATTTGTTGTTGTTGTTGTTCTGTTGTTTGTTCAAATATTTAATATTTATAAATGAATATTAATATTTAATATGTAATATTATTATAAATTATAAATATTATAAATATTTAATTGCAAATATTATTCAGAATTAAATTCCACATATTTTACACATTATTTTCCAAATAATATTTAAGATTATTAGACAATATTATTTTTATTCAAAATTGTATTAATATGCATTATTTAAGAATAAGAATATTGCTTATAATCAGATGCACCAACAGCCTGCTAAGAGTTGTTAAAATTATTATCATTATTTGTTGTTGTTGTTCTGTTGTTTATATTCAAATATTTGTATTATTATACATTATAAATATTATAAATATTTAATTGCAAACATTATTCAGAATTAGAATTTTACATATTTTGCACATTATTTTTTTTAAAGAGCCAACAGTCTGCTAAGCTATGTTAAAATATTTATTATAATAACTTGTTTATAATTACAAAATAATAATAATAATAATAATAATTTATTGTCGTTACACATTTTTTTCCCCTTACTCATTTTTTTCCCTTTATTAAATGCCTTTGGGATAGTATCAGTTATATGAAAACTGACTAATGCTAAATGCCAAAGACTAGAACATGTTATTGTTATTGTCATTTTTTTACATACCTGTTCAGGCGTAAGATCCCTCTGTTCATTAGCCAGCATCTCATATCCAACCATAAACTTGCGTATGGTTGCGGATCGCAGTAGAGGAGGATAGTAGTGAGCATGAAGCTGCCAGTGACTCATGTCTTCCTGCAGATGACTTCCTGTTGGGGCCCCTGGAGAGCAGAGCACAACTGTGAGCACACATACTGTACGATATTAACAGGATAATCGTATCTAGATTCAATTTAATTTAATACTTTAAATAACATACTCCCAACCCAATTTTCGTCCATAATGTGAAGTATTTCCAAATGGAACTAGATATTAAATGAGAAAATAAAAAAGTACAGTGGGTTTTATTCATAATGAATGGATTAAATGGTGAAAAAAGGCTGTTACACACCAGAATGGAACCAGGGATGAAAGAGGACGAAAATGTAGTTCATATTTATATGAACCTCTACCTGCAGGGTATTAAGCTAACTCATAATGTTATTATTACTATTATTATACTATTATTGCTGTAACCCTGACATTAATGTTACTATTCACACAAAATTTCACACCAAAATGAAAATCATATAACTCAACCTCGTTATTTGTAACCTGTATGACTTACAGTATAACATACAAAACAAAACAAAACTGAATAAATAAATAAATTACAGAAACAAATAAATAAAATAAATACAGAAATGTAACAAAAAAAACTGTTTTGAAAAATGTTTACATGTGTTCTTGTCCACAATGAGGTTCAAAATAACAGTGCAGCCAATTGATTTTTATTGTATGCAGAAAAACAGTTGCGATTTTGACAAATTATTCAAAATTTCCTGAATTAGAAAGGATTTTCGACAATAATCGCCTAAACAATGGCTAAATATCTGCCATTTCAGAGTTGTACCATGTTTACAAAGACAAACTTTCATTTTCTGAAATAACGCTTTGTGGCGAATCGTGCAAAATAAGACCAAGAACACTTATTAAGAAAGTAATAGGGTCAAGTTTAATTTCACATTGACTTCAAGAATGATGTCAAGACCTCTACTGACTGATCTTTGCAAAGAAATGAAAGTTCAGTAAATCCCATTAAGACGTTTATACACAGCACGCAAAGGCTCATGAACTTTACTATGTGTTTCATTTTCAGCAACAGATCAAAAATGCTTGCTGTCCCAATGGAGGACATTCTCAAAACCCTTCAAAAAAGTCAAAAATGACTGGTCGCACAATTCAGTCTGATCAAATTGACTTGGCATCCATCTGTCTTATAAGTGTCTGCGGCTACATCAAAGCTGAATATGCTGAACAGAGCAAGCCGCAGCACTGGGCCTCAGCTAAAACATTAATTAAAAACCCAGCCAACGTACAGTAAGAGGGCCTGCGAATGTTCAGACGCCAGTGGTATGCGAGACATCTCTCGTAAGGTTTCACGGTGCATATTAAGTTATAAAATGGCTGTGAGAACCAGCGGTTTGGCCAACCGCCCAATCCCAGATCCCCCGCTCTTATCCCCATGTAATGAATGAAAAGCGTATCATGCAAGTTAAATCAGATTCATCCTGACTGCACCAGTGAAACGGCTGTTCATTTCCTTTGCTGACATTTTCTCCACTGCCTCATGCTGGCTGGACGTTACTGGGTTTGGATTGGGTCTCGCTTCCCAGCACTCACATGCTCACACGTCTCCTTCTGGTCCGTCTTGGGTTTCTCCTCGATTTTGTTGACTTTCCTGGTATACATTTGACTCTGGGCTCTCAGGGGTTAGTTACTTCAATGCAGTGCAAAGGTATGTAGAGATCGCTGGCTTCAGGCCATTTTCATCCCGCGCCAGTGAAAATAATGTAAGGCTCAGTTTCTCCAATACTGTACTTATTGTAAACAGCCTGAACGTGTAACAACACTTGGCACAATGGCCAACAATATCAAGTTCGGTGATCTGAGCTCAATAAGACATTCCACGTCTATTGAACAATTATAGTAATGTCATTTTTTCGAATAAAATTGTGATTGTTGCATGGAATCTGGGTAATTCATTTGCCTTGCTTTGAACAAGACCTTCCTTAACATTATTAAGATTCATGAATATTGCTGAATATTAATAAAACACCCAACTGAAGGCTATGCACTCAGGAACACTTGTCTAATCAAATATCAATAAAAATCAATTAAAAGATACTACAAAATAGTGCATGGAGTGGCAAATTGATCACATTGTTAGATTTTTTTTAAAGCAATGAAGTAAAAAAACCCACAAAATAATGTATAAATAATAGGGAAGACCAGGGTTAATTGTGACAGTGCTTACTCCATTCATTCTGAACATTCTGTTCATACTGAACAATACCACTACTATTGTCCATAAAAATACACAGTTTATTTAATTAATTGACCCTGCTAATGGGGCATTGTGTCACACTATATGGGGTATATATATATATATATATATATATATACACGTGTGTGTGTGTGTGTGTGTGTGTGTGTTTATTCTAGTATACAGAATATACAGAGTATCATACATGGCAACCTCATCTGACTTTTATGAAAATTATCCTTGTCCTCAGAACAGTTAAAATTTTCGGTTAAACTATAAATACAACACCTCCCTGAATATATCCCAGTGTAGCTTTATTGTAATTACAGTTATTAAAAATATATATGATGATATTGACATTTTTATTTGGAGGTGAAAAGCCACACAAAAATGTCCTTATCTGAACTCAGAGTCTGAAACAGACCTACAAGACCACTGTGCAATTAGACTTTTGACTCAAAATATTAAAGTTACTGACTTATAGATCCTTCTAGCAGCTTCCCCATGTGAAAACTAGCCATGATTTTTTATTTTATTATTTTTTTTTTTTACAAGTTGAAAGAAAAACACACATGCACACACTCACATGAAAACACTTCCTTCTCATAACCACCAATTAAAATCAAGGCTGAAGCATTACTAATTCGGGTTGCCTCATTAGTGGTGACAATAGTGCATCAAAACAGTGCAGACTCTGCTATCTTCTTGCTAATATTAAAAGCAAAGAAGATCAGAAGTTTGCCCTTAATAAAAATAAGAGCAGTAAATACAGTGAATCTCAACCAGAATTCAAAGTACAAAGATTTGAGAGGGGGATTTTTAGCAAATTACACCTTAAAATTTCAGACAAATCCTCAACACTATCATATGGCCTCAGAAGAAGTCATATACAATAAATACATACACTACTTTTTGGAGCTGGACAGTCCTGGCACCAGTTTATTAAGCTAAATAACTACTTTCATACACCACAGGTGAAAAAAAATCAAGTTTTGAATGACATGAGGGTGAGTAAATGATTATTATGTCTGCAGATCTTCAATTGACTATTTTTGCTTTAGCTGAAATAGGTTCTTTCTGTGATGAATAGGATTAGCTATTAATAAGGCAAGCTGAATTCAAGGTATGCTTTTAGAGCTTTTATTCAATTAAAGTCTTCACATTTCTTATCCACAAAGGTACGCTATGTTTACCTGTTTGGAAAGGCTGAAGCCATTCAATAAGAATAAAAGCAGGATTTCAGTGCTGAGAAGTTCTACTAGTTAGGGTGACTGGCTGGTCATTTTCCCCTTGCAGTCTGAATATGTGCCATGACTGTTTATCCTGTTTCTTCACCTAAATATATGAATCCATAAAAGAGGACTCCAACATCCTGATTAAATTATTCAATGTGAAACGCATTTCATTTCTTGTTGCAAAAGAGGAGTTGTTTATTATAATCAAGTGTGAATGATGAATAAATTGCAGATAGCTGTGGTCTGCAATACGGCCCATGCTTAAGCTCCAACAGACTTGAGTGATGAAGCTAAAACCTGTTCAACATGCTAGACGTGTCTAAACAGACTGAATGCCACCTGGTCAGACGCTTTTGCTGATCTTGCAGACTTTGTTCTTTTTAAAGTCTTAAATTGACATGCCTACAATCGATATATGTTCATCTGCCATTACAGAGGATGATTATGAAAAGAATACTGACATCTCTGTTGAAAGTCAACATTCTTTTAGAATTTATTCCTACTGAAAAAAACTATATAATATAAAATAAAAATACCTCCACACAAACAAAAAAACAAATAAACAGGACAAACACAACAAAATTAGTGTACATTTAAAACTGAAATGACAGAAAATACCAGAATTAAATCTAAATATTAATATACTAATTTAAAAATAATAATATTACAAACTATAATAGTATCTCAATGATAATGAAATAACACTGTATTTTAGGTATCCTTCGAGCAGAATGCAATCCCAAAATGCACTGCAACAGACTACAATGGTGGATGAAGCATGTCGTTTATAAACATACTTACAGTATACAGCGGGTAAAATATGTATTGAACACATCACCACTTTTCTCAGTAAATATATTTCTAAAGGTGCTGTTGACATAAGTTCAGAAATTAAGTTATGTGAAATAAAATGGAATGACACAGGGAAAAAGTATCGAACTACTGTAATTTATTTAATACTTTGTACAAAAGCCTCTGTTGGGAATGACAGTTTCAAGATGCCTCATGTATGGAGAAACTAGTCGCATGCATTGCTCAGGTGTGATTTTGGCCCATTCTTCCACACAAACATTCTTCAAATCTTGAAGGTTCTGAGGGCCTCTTCTATGAACTCTGATCTTTAGTTTTTATTTTCTGTTGGATTCAAGTCAGGTGATTGGCTAGGCCATTCTAGCAGCTTTATTTTCTTTCTCTGAAACCAATTGAGAGTTCCCTTGGCTGTGTTTGGGATCATTGTCTTGCTGAAATGTCCACCCTTGTTTCATCTTCATCCTTGTAGGTGTTGGGACTGAATATTAATTTCCACTGACAAGGGGCAGGATTGCTTTCAAATTACTGATAGATTTCAGATGGAGTCTTGGCTTTCCATGCCTTTTTGCACCTCCCTTTCTTCATGTGTTCAATACTTTTTTCCCTGTGCCATTCCATTTTATTACACATAACTTAATTTCTGAACTTATTTGTTTTGTTTTCTTTGTATGTATGGATTACTTGGGCTGTTACCAACATTTGGTGAAAATTTCATGTCAACACCTCATTTACTCATCCTTTTTTTTTTTTTTTTGGTAACCAAACTGTTGATTTCCATAGCATTGTTTTCCATGCTATGGAAGTCAATGGCTGCTGTCAATGGCAACGGCACGTTTACCACTGTTCGCCAAATTTTTGCAGGCAAAATCCACATCATCTTATTATGTGTTCAGACTAAAACAAACGTCCGCATGTCATCATTGCAACAACAGAATGTTATTTTTTTTCATCGCATTGCAAATGAAGTAGACCAGGGGTGCCCAACCCTGTTCCTGGCAATCGACTGTCCTGAAAAGTTTAGCTCCAACTCTAATCAAACACACCTGAAGCAACTAATTAAGGTCTTCAGGATAGCGTGAAAATTAAAGGCAGGTGTGTTTGATTAGAGTTGGAGCTAAACTTTTCAGGACAGTTGATCGCCAGGAACAGGGTTGGGCACCCCTGAAGTAGAGCAACCAATAATATTCATGCTTTTGGTCACATGTCTAGAGCTATTATAAACAGTGTTTGGTAGATTACTTGCAAATTGTAGTCTGTTACTGATTCCAAATAATGTATTGCTATTGTGTGAATTATAAGTAATCATGTAAACAATAAAAAGTAACTGTAATCTGATTACCAGTATTTTAAAATATAATATATTCTAATTACAAGTACTTGATTTTTGGAATCTCATTATGTAATCCAGATTACATGTAATCAGTTACTACCTAGTGCTGATTACAAACTAGTGGAGCTCACAAACTGTTTTTCAGAGACAGTAACACAAATCTCATTCGAAAACATTTATGTCGATGTGAACAGCTCATCTAGGCAACATACTTTTTATTAAGCAGATTTTACCTATATTTACAAAAGTAAAACTTCTGAACCAAAGAAAGTCAGAATCAGAAGGTGACATCAGGGAGAGCGGCTTATTAATGGTGAAAGTCGCCATACTGCTAACTCACAACAGAGCTGTGCACTAATTAGCCCGCTAACGCTACCTCCCCGGCTCATCAGAACGCCTTTGTGCCTTCAGTGACAAAAAAAACAAACAAATATTTTCTTTCCCCAAACTAATGAGCTCCATTGGAAACGGAATAACAAGCTTTTCACAGGACGTCATGTGTAATGGAGTCCTTTATTAAATGTGACTTTCCCCTCTACCAAACACGAAATGAAAGTCGAGGTCTCTTAAAACTAAAACACTTGAAAGTGAAGCTTGACTATTGCGGCTGCAGAACAGGATCTTATTTCCTGCATTGGCTTTTGGAGTTAAATATGACCTGGACAGGTTGCGCACATCACTTTCTGTCATTTTCCAACTTGGTTTTCTATTACGGAGAGGAGAGAAACATATTATACTCTTTGTGAAATCTTCAGCTCTCTTCATGAGTTATCTGTATCTAAGGAGACTCCAATTCATTGTAGGAGGTGCTGAACAATCCTTGAGTCCATTTGGGCCCATTGAACCTCCTGTCCATCCAATACTAGATGTTCCTCACACACTGCTAGCATCAGGTGGTCAAGACAGCTATGTTACTATGTGGTTGCCACGGTATGTGGTTACCAAGATGTTATGTGTTTGTTTTTTTCTGTTTTTCTGTTGCTGTGCAGTTGTTAAGTTAAGTGGCTTTTAACCCATTGCTATGCGGTTGCCAGGGTATTACCATGCTGTTGTTAAAGGGATCTCCGGGTATTAAGACATGTATAGCTTAATATAACATAAATTATGTCTCTTACTGAAATATGTAGTAGAAAACCCATGAAAGCTGTATGTTAATAAAAAAAAAAAATCAATATCGTTTTTGGACTATGGGGGGCGCCATTATTCTATGCGCACCGTACATTCTGCGTCGATGACGTCAAATGGTTGCACTTGGTGAGCTACTGACGCTTTTACCGCAACACAACTCATAATACACAACTCAAAAAATAAAATACTGATACATTACCACATTGTGTGGCTTTTGGTTGTAATTTTCAGTCGAAGGGCAACAACAGAAGAAGAGAAGAAAAGAACAGGAATATGCCCATGGACGAATAAAACTTCCTAAAGGCCCGCATCTTTGTTCTCTCCACTTTAGCCCTGATGCCTTTGACTCGTTTAGTAGACCACAGCTACTGAAAAAGCTTACAAAAGGCTGAGAAAAGAAACGCCATGACAAGATGCCATCCTGTTAGAATGTAAACATACCGACACTTATCATTATGCCGCAGCCGATGAAAGAGTTTCCCAGCGTAGATTTCCCTCGATATTCGGGGCATTTAGATTCCTTGTGGGGAAAAATCTATGGTACGGCATTTAGTTTAAGCCTATTCTTATATCCATCTCAACCTGTAAGCTCTTTCAGTAGCTGTGGTCATCATACCAGTGTTTTATTTTCCGAGTTGTGTATAGCAACAGGTAGCACCAGTAGCTCACCGAGTGCAACCATTTTATGTCATCAAAATAATGGCGCCCCCCCATAGTCCAAAATATGTATAAAACAATGTGATTTTTTAAAATAACATAAATCTTTAATGGGTTTTCTACTACATATTTCAGTAAGAGACATCATTTACGTTATATTAAGCCATACAAGTCTTAATACCCAGTGATCCCTTTAAGACATAAGTGTTCCCTATCTGTTGGTCACTACGAGTTATGTTGTGACAACATTAGGGGCCCTACTTGGCAACCCAAATCACCTCTGAGGTCAGTTCACAGATGATTCCACTGGCCCGTCTCACAGCAGCCCCAGCATTTCATTTGGAGCGCCCCCGGAGGATCAGATGTCGATTGCAGCATCGGGAGATGGGCTTTCATCCTCTGAGGATGAAGATTTGGCGGGGCTGCCCCCCTTAGGTGTTGTGGCCGGTGCTGGCCAACAGCCTGCTCATCGGCGTGGGCGCCCTCCTGCATCCTCTACACCTGCTCCGCCCCGTGCTAAGATAATGTCGAAGCCGGCGCGTCGAGCTCCTTGCAGGAAGGCGGCGCTCCCCATGTCTCAGACCCCTACTAAGTCTTCTAGGAAGATGACAAAGCGCCCCTGACATGGGCAACCTGGAGATGAGGGGACCTGGTCTTTCTCAGGAGTTGGCGGGGATAGCGTCACTCCTTCCCCCGGAGGAGGGCCGGGCGGAGAATTTTCAGTTTTTGTTTCTTTCTGTTCCGCTGCTGCCTCAACGGCCAGCAGTACCCACATTTTCAGAAGCAGAGCAGTTTCCTGGATTGACAGGCTCATGGGTTGACAGTGAGTGACACACCGCTTCCTCGCTCTCGTCCACAAAGCCCCCTATCGCCAAAGGCCGAGAGACCACAGTTCAAGGACTCAACGACGACTCATGTGTCTCTACCCAGGGAAGAGAAACCGGGAAACCTGTCGGTGTAACCCAGGACACTATGCTTTCTGGGTTGTACAGCAGGGTTCCCCACCGCTGCACCACCGCAGGTATATTGATTGTCCCTATGGTGGCACTTGTACGGAGCTTTGGGGTATGGCTTGCACTACCCAACCCATCCCGCTGACTCATTCGGACAGTTCGACTCGGCTATGCGATTTAGTTCACCAGGCAACCCCCCAGGTTCAGTGCTATTCTCCAGACTTCGGTGGCAGTCCGAGACGCCCCTGTCCTATGCGAGGCGATTGCTATTCTGTCGGCAAAGGATGCAATAGAGCCTGTTCCTCCAGCCGACACGACACATACTTTCACATCTCGATTCTTCCTCTTGCAGTTTGTGTTCGAGGGTCGGGCTCATCAGTATAAGGTCCTCCCCTTCGGGCTGTTCCTCTCCCCCCATGTCTTTACCAAAGTCGCGGAGGGTGCCCTTGCCCCACTACAGGAAGTAGGCATCAGGACCCTCAACTATCTTGACGACTGGCTCATCATGGCCCAGTTGTGGAAACAGTTGTGTGATCACAGGGACCTGGTGCTACAGCACCTCGGCTGGTTGGGGCTTCGGGTCAACTGGGAAAAGAGCAAGCTTTCCCCCAATCTCTTTTCTCAGTATGGAGTTGGACTCATTGAGTATGATGGTGTGTCTCACCAACGAGTGCACCCAATCATTGCTGACCTTCAGTTCCTTCAGAGGCAGGACGATGGTACCACTGAAGCAATTTCAGAGGCTCCTGGGGCCTCCATATGAAACCACTTCAGCACTGGTTACACAACAGAGTCAGGCCGTATATTCAGCCCCTGGTCGGACCTTGCCTTTCTACAGGCCGGGGTGCCCTTAGAACAAGTGTCTCGGCATGTTGTTGTCACAACAGATGCCTCCAGGATGGGCTGGGGCGCTACATGCAACGGGCATACCACCAGTGGTGGTAGACACTATCACTTAAGCCAGGGCTCCCTCTACCAGGCGAGCTT
This sequence comes from Tor tambroides, assembly GCA_021397915.2. Classification (NCBI taxonomy): domain Eukaryota; kingdom Metazoa; phylum Chordata; class Actinopteri; order Cypriniformes; family Cyprinidae; genus Tor; species Tor tambroides. The sequence continues at coordinate 15,959 of JAFVLL020024548.1, read as the reverse complement.
ATGCCTTGAAGTGGAGTCTGTTCACTGACTGGTGTCCTTCTCACTGAGAAGACCACTGAAGATACCTGATCAGAGTCATGCTTTCTTTCCTGCAAGAAAGGTTGAAGCATAGGCTGTCACCCTCCACCTTGAAAGTGTAGGTCGCTGCTATCACAATGCATCATGATGCAGTGGATGGCTGGTCCCTGGGGAAGCACGACCTGATCATCAACGGAGACCTTATGTCCCCTTCCCATAACCCAATTTCTCTTAAACTCAGAGGTGATTAGGGCTCCCAAGTAAGACCCCTAATGTCATCACAACATAACGTCTCCATTCTCTCCATCAGAGAATAAGGGTTACGTATTTAACAGAGACTTTTTTTAACCCGTTGCTATGTGGTTGCTAAGGTTTCTAAGTGGCTTTTATCCCATTGCAATGTGGTTGCCAGGGTATTACTATACTGTTGTTAAGAGATTTTAAGTGTTTTTTAACCAGTTGCTATGTGGTTGCTAAGGTTTCTAAGTGGCTTTTAACCAATTGCTATGCGGTTGCCAGGGTATTACTATACTGTTGTTAAGAGATTTTAAGTGTTTTTTTTAACCAGTTGCTATGTGGTTGCTAAGGTTTCTAAGTGGCTTTTATCCCTTTGCAATGTGGTTGCCAGGCTACTACTATGCTGTTGCTAAGATATTCTGAGTGATTTTTAACCTGTTGCTATGCTAGAGTTTTCTGAGTGTTTTCAGTACATTTTTTCAGTACATTTTTTTGTGGTTGCTAGGGTGTTGTTATGTGTTTGCTGAGTGTTTTGCGTGTTTGGTGTCTTCGGTGTTGCTATGCCACTGTTCTTTGTGGTTGCCAGGGTGCTGTTATGTAGTTCCTAAAGTATTCTGAATAGTTTTGTAACCCATTACTAATTGGCTCCTAAGGTATGCTCAGCAACTTTTAACCTGTTACAGTTTCTAGAATTTTCTGAGTGTTTTAGCACATTGATTTGGAGTTGTTATGGTACTGCTTTGTGTCTCCTAATGTGTTTTTAGTGTTTTTGGGGTGTTGCTATGCAGTTGATAGGATGTTATTATGCAGCTGCTAGGGTTTTCTGAGTGTGTTTTAGAATATTGGTGGTTCCTATGCAGTGACTAAAGTGTTCAGAGTAGCCCATTGCTATGTAATTGGTCGTGAGGAAGTTTCAGGTGGTTGGTTGATTGTTGCTAAGGTGTTGCTATCCTGTGGAAAAAAATATATATGATCTTCTTCTCCCTCTTTCAATGCAAGTTATGGGATTGTTTCAGCTTTTTTATATTCTACCCTACAACCTTAGCAAGCACCAATAATGAATACAAATAAACGCACTGTTTGTCTGTGCCTCAAATCTGCCGTAACTTGATTTTTATCCAGACGTACTGAGAAAACAACTTTTCTAGCCTTAACTGTTCTGACTGTGGCTTGTAAACAGACCTAATGAAAATAGTTTGTTCCCAACTTAATCTGAGGCTTCATAGCCATGATGCAAAGCTTAGGAGAAATGCCAGTTCTCATCTCTAGGGCTTTTGTGCAGTTCTTTTTATTTTTTACTCTGCGTGGCATTGTTTTATCAAAACACTGAATTTTAAATGCAATCAAGCTACAGTTTTTTTCAGGGAAAAGAAATCTATCAGGGCCAAAAGCATTTGAAGGAAGCATTACAATGAGGATTCATTTATAAATTATGCCTGGACTGACACTGTAGCTCCAAAACACAGTGAGAGACAGAATAACATAGTTATTCCAAAATGCTGGAAATTAAATAAATATATATTTTGAGTATATACTTAAATGTTGCTTTCGATATAATTTTTATTCGCTATCTACACCAGTTACCTTGCCCTTCCTTTTTACATGACTTACATTATTAGTATTTGACCCAAATAAAAATAAATAAATAAATAAATAACCCATTTAATCCTTTATTATTAATATTTTAATAATATAATATTGTACTATTATGATAATAATATTTTAATACTATATTATCCCTAAACACATAAACAAACGTCTCACTGAATACTGTAATTAGTTGTTTTTACACATTACTTTGAAAGTAACTCTCCCCAACATTGACTCAATTTTTTTTTCCTTCAACATACACTCATGTAACTTGTCTAAACTGTTTCTGTTAGTTTATGAAGGCTGTAATAATTGTGAAAATGAGACATTACAAGTATTTTTCATTCCCACTCATGTGTCTCACGTGGCACATTGTTAATGAAGCCTTCAATGTCAAGCGGAATTCCTTCAGCCATTAGTTTCCCATGTTCTGCCGGCTCCTCCCGGCCCCTGTGAAAGGAAGCATTGAGAGCCAAACTTCTGCTCAGCCGTATCCTCCTTTCACACTCACTTCTGTAATCTGCTCTCAGCTCCAATTCAGACTCAACATCTTCACTGAAAGGCACCTTGGAGAGACACCATTTTTAGTTGGGCATATGGCACATCAATGAACGAATGTAAGCCTTATAACTAAGCCTTATAACAAAAAAATAGATTATTAATAGAGATATGAGTCATATGTGGGTGATTCTTCAGTTAGGAGAACATCTCTTCCCCCTAGGATAATTTTAAAATGGAAAAGTTTTAAATTATAAGCTTTTTTAAATTATAAGATTTCTCTATATTGGGCTTTTACCCTACCAGATCTTTTAACTCCAATATTATATTTATAAAAGTGTTCAAATAAATTACAAAATACAGAAGATTGTACTTTGCATTTTCCGTAAGAAATATATTTATAATATTTTTATATTTTTAATATTTATTAAAATATTTTATTAATAGTTTTAGTTGTAAAATTTTAACTATTCTTTTTTGCTATTATTTCTTACATGATTTTTATGAAAATATATCATATATAATAGTATAAATACACAAAACAATACTATATACACAGTATCTCACAAAAGTGAGTACACCTCTCACATTTCAGCAAGCATTTTAGTATATCTTCTCAAGGGACAATACTATAGAAATGAAACTTGGATATATTTTAGAGTAGTCAATGTGCAACTTGTATAGCAGTGAAGATTTACTGTCCTCTGAAAATAACTCAACATACGGCCATTATTGTCAAAAAAGCTGGCAACAAAACTGAGTACACCCTAAGTGATAACAGCTATACTTCGTTTAACCATGCAAAGCCACATGTCCTATTCATCATGTTCATGTTTTTGTCTGCTTGACAGGACCATACAAATTTGTGTATCTTGTATTACAGCAGTTAAAATTTAGTGCTTTTTGTACAATTCTCTCATAATGACCACTGGATGTTCAACATGGCACCTCATGGAAAAGAACTCTCTGAGAATTTGAGAATTAGAACTGTTGCTCTCCACAAAGATGGCCTAGGCTATAAGAAGTTCGGTAACACCCTGAAACTGAGTTACAGTACAGTAGGCAGGGTCATACAGAGGTTTTCCAAGATTGGTTCCACTCGGAACAGGCCTCGCAAGGGTCGATCAAAGAAGTTAGGTCCTCATGCTGTGCATCAGGTGCAGAAGATGACTTCAAAAAACAGATGCATGAGTGCTGCCAGCATTGCTTTAGAGGTTGCAGAAGTGGAAGGTCAGCTTGTCAGTGCTCAGACCATACGCCGCACACTGCAACAAGTCGTCTTGCATTGCCGTCGTCCCAGAAGGAAGCCTCTTCTGAAGCTGGCTCACAAAAAAGCCTGCAAACAGTTTGCTGAAGACAACCTGTCCAAGAGCATGAATTACTGGAACCATATCCTGTGGTCTGATGAGACTAAGATAGATGAGGGTTGATCTGATGAGGCTCAGATGGTGTCCAGCATGTGTGGCGACACCCTGGTGAGGAGTACCAAGAAAATTGTGTCTTGCCTACAGTCAAGCATGGTGGTGGTAGCATCATGGTCTGGGGCTGCATGAGTGCTGCTGGTACTGGGGAGCTGCGGTTCATTGAGGGAAACATGGATTCCAACATGTACTGTGACATTCTGAAGCAGAACATGATGCCCTCCCTTCAGAAACTGGGCCAAACGGCAGGTTTCCAACATGATAACGACCCCAAACACACCGTCAAGATGACAACTGCCTTGCTGAGGAAGCTGAAGGTGAAGGTGACGGAGTGGCCAAGTCTGTCTCCTGACCTGAACCCTATTGAGCACATGTGGGACATCCTCAAGCAGAAGGTGGAGAAGCACCATGTGTCTAACATCCAGCAGCTCCGTGATGTCATTGTGGAGGCGTGGAAGAGGATGCCAGCAACAACCTGTGCAGCTCTGGTGAACTCCATGCCCAGGAGGATTAAGGCAGTGCTAGATAACAATGGTGCTCACACAAAATATTGACACTTTGGACACAGTATTGACATGTTCACTTAGGGTGTACTCATTTTTGTTGCCAGTTATTTAGACAATGATGGCTGTATGCTGAGTTATTTTTAGAGGACAGTAAATCTGTACTGCTACACAAGCTGCACACTTGTGTATCCAATTAACATTTCTATAGTATTGTCCCTTGAGAACATATAATAAAATAATTGCTGAAATGTGAGGGGTCTTCTCACTTTTGTGAGATACTGTATATATAAATATTAAGTCCCCTACAGGTTTAGTGTAAATCCAAACTAGCAACACTGTTCTTCTCTGTGAAATTACCTGTACAAAGACCTACCATGTGAAAATCTCTCATAATGAATTGGCCTATGAGTGACATTGCATAGAAATTATTTAATGTTGTTAGTGTGTTAATACGTACTACAGTGCCTTGCGAAAGTACTCATACCCCTTCAGTTTTTTTCACATTTTGTTATGTTGCTGCCTTATGTTAAGCTGCTTTAAATCATTTTTTTCTACATCAATGTACACTCCATACACCATATTGACAAAACAAAAACGGAAATGTCACAACTTCGTAAATTAATTAAAAATAAAATAAACTGAAATAAGTACATTGCATAAGTATTCATACCCTTGACTAAATGTTTAGCTGAAGCTCCTTTACAGCCTTTTTTTGTTTGATGCGACAAGCTTTGCTCATCAGCATTTGGCAATTGTCTGCTATTCTTCTCCTCACCTCTTCACCTTTCAAGCTCTGTCAGGTTGGATGGGGGCAGATGCACATTTTCAGGTTTCTCCAGAAATATTTGATTGGGTTCAAGCTCAGGCTCTGGCTGGGCCACTCAAGGACATTCACAGAGTTGTCTATAAGCCACTCTTGCTGTGTGCTTAGGGTCATTGTCCTGTTGGAAGGTGAACCTTCTGCCCAGTCTCAGGTTCTGAATGCTCTGGACTGGGTTTTCATTAAGGCTATCTCTATATTTTGCTGTGTTGAGCTTCTACTCTGAGGAGTCCCTCAGTCCCTGCCGCTGAAAAACAGCCCCACAACATGAGGCTGCTACCAGCACACTTTACTTTTTGCATGGTACTCTGCAGGTGATGAGCAGAGCTGGTTTCTTTCAAACATGATGTTTAGAATTGAGGTTCATCAGACCAGAGAATCTTGTTTCTCAGAGTCTGAGGGTCCTTTAGGTGCTTTTTTACAAATTTTTGTGTGTCTTCACTGAGGAGAAGATTGAGTCTGGCCACACCACCATAAAGCCCATATCAGTGGAGTGTTGCAGTGATGTTTGTCCTTCTGTAGGTTTCTCCCATCTGCATATATGATCATGGAGCTCAACTAGAGTGACCATCAGCTTCTTGGTCACCAGTCTAGACAAAGCCCTTCTCCATCAGTTGCTCAGTTTGGCCAGGAGGCCAGCTCTAGGAAGAGTCCTAGTTGTTTCAAATGTCTTCCAGTATAGATAATGAGGGCTCCATGATTCTGTGAACCTTCAATGCAGCAGAATTTTTTCTGAACTCTTCCCCAGATGTGTGGCTTGACGCAAAACTGTTTCTGAGCTCTACAGGCAGTTCTTTTGACCTCAGGGCTTGGTCTTTGCTTTGATATGCATTTTCAGCTGTTAGACCTTTTATTAAGATGTGTGTCCCGTTCCAAATCATATCCATTCAATTGAATTTGACACAGGTTAACTTCACTCCAAGTGCAGTAACATCTACAAGCAATATGAATGCTCCTGAGCTAAATTTCAACTGTCCCAGATAAGGGTTTGAATTCTTATGCAATGGAATATTTTATGTTTTTTATGTATAATAAATTTGCAAAGATGTTAAAAACCTGGTATTTGCTTTGTCATTATGGTGTGTGGAGTGTAGATTGTTGTGGGAAAAAAAAGTAATTTAAAGCGGTTTAACATAAGGCTGAAACATAACAAAACGTAAAAAAAAAAATGAATACTTGAATTGAATTACTTCTTAATTAATTAAATTGAAAACTTCTGCAAGGCACTGTATGTATATATATATATATATATATATATATATATATATATATATATATATATGAAAGTTTCAAAAAGTGAAACTTTCATATTATATATATATATATATATATATATATATATATATATATATATAAAATTTGTATTGTATTTTTTTCTATATATATATATATATATATATATATATATATATAGTATTAAAATACAATACAAATGGTATGATCCTATATTTATATTATATCAATATAAAATGTCAATATATGTACCAGAAAATGTCAAGATCAGAAATGTTATTAACTTTAATCTAATCAAAATTCACTTGAAGGTTGATCAAGGCCATAATCAAATGTGATAAATGTTTTAATAGATGAACCATAGTTTGAGGGAATTCAAGTAGTCAAGGATTTTACTAGACTGAAGAATCATCAATAAATAATGGAACTCTATGTTGGAGATTGCAGAGATGCATTTGTAAAAGATATATGAGTATTGGGCTCAATTTAGCAGAAACATTATGGAGGCAGATTCAACTGAAGCAAAGAAGAGTGGGATTAATATCTGGATGAATGACATTTCAAAACAACAAAACAACAAAACAACAGTCTCAGATGAACAGAAATATTAAATGTTTCAGAGCTCAAACATGCATAGAGAAACCTGCAGCCTGTGCTGGTGTTTAAGTGTTTCTCTGATAGAATAGGCCTAATATCTGTGTAAGAATGATTTAATATGCCTGGCTGCATATTCAGACAAGCCTGACCACGGCATATTAGGAACGATGCCATCACTTTTATGAGGATAATTCATTTGTCGGGTATGAAATGGCCTGTGGATCCAAACGACAGAGGATAAGAGGCAGGAGGTTATGGTGGGTAACTAAAGCGACCCTCTTCTAAAGATTTACTTCACCAGAGATTCAAAGAAGGAACTTTATGACAGAATAGAACTGAACACACTTAAACCAGCCTGAACCACACAGTGTGTACTAAACACTAGGTCTTCAAGACAAATAATTCTTTAAAAGATTCAAACAAGCTGTTCCTTTGACAGAACAACAAATAAAATGGTCTATGTGTCTGAAAAAGCGGCTGTAGACCTGACAATTTTTTAATCTCTAATGAGATTCATTCTCAGAAAGTGACTAGTGACATTTGTAGTTTTTAAACTGAAGGAAAGGCTTTGACAGCTTCTGCAGATGGTGTCTACGCTGTTGAAAGACCAACCGTTAAGGCCAAGTACACACTACAGGAAAGAAGGTCGAAGCCCTGCATGCATTTAAACACTCGGTTTCTTGTTCACTGTCATGTTGACAGCCTTATGGTGCACACTTTACACAACCAACCTCAGATGTGCATCAAATACAAGGTTATTCTCATCACTAACTGCAGCAAAGATCAAGAAATCATCACACAGACTTTACCAACAAACAACATGGAGTACAAGCAAAGAAAAATCTGTTAATTGGTTAACGGAAAGCTTCCTTACTGCAGTATATATTGTGAAAAACTGTAACAGATGTAATGGGAAATTTCATGTAATTTTACAGTAAAATACTGTTTTCTGCCATATTATAATTTACAGTGAAAACAGTAAAGTGACATTCCCAGAATTCTCTGTGCGACACTTTATATTTGATGGTAGTTCATTGATTGTTTCTTGTAATTTTTTTCTTAGTAGTTATGTACATTTTTATGTTTTATGTTACATCTTATGTTGATAATTTAATGTTTATTGCACTATTTTAGTGTAATAAATTTGTATGTTTGCAAATATAAATAAATTGTTTTGTTAAAAACTACATCACATTAACAATTCTTGAATCAGATTTGAATCAGACATACAGTAACAGAATCATTTGCGCTAAAGTTGGGGAATCAGTAATGAATCGGTAACAACTTTAAATGATTCACTTACTGAGTCTGATTAATGAACATTAATTTAAAAATGAGTCGCGGCTCATGACTGACTCATTAAAATTAACTGTAAAGAACTAATAAGTCATTTGTTCACTAATTGGACATCATGGCTTGTGTTGGGTTGGTTGTTGCATGCGGTAAGATAATGTCTGAAAAAAACTCCCTAAAGAAACTCAATTTTTATCTAACTAAGATTCTTTTTTTTTTTTTTTTTCCTACGTTTATGACCAATTTAGTCACAGTCTGGAGCCCTACTTTGACACTTTTTGGTAACCAAGACAAGTCATTTGCAAAATCTAAATTATTTGTACACTCTTCAATATATTCTCATAATGCTTCTTTGAGGAGACAATCAGTCTATAACGTCACTGAAAACAGTGTTGCTAGATCTAGCAATTTTTCAACCTCCCAGTGAGATTCATTTTCAAATGTGACTAGTGACACATCAAGTTATGCACTGCATATTGAAGGAGAGGCTTTGACAACTTGTGTAGGTGGTTCTACACTGCTGATAGATAAACCAATAAATAGAGAAGAGATAGAGAGAGAGAGACAATTAACCATGTGTCTGAGCTGTCTCTTCAGCCTCTCATCTGTCCGATCACATATTTTCACTGGCTCCTAAATGTCTGTTCAATTACTGCTGTCCTGCATCTTCTTTACTGGCAAAAAAATCATTTCATTCCATGCAATAATTATCCATTTACATTCTATGAGCATGTGCAACAAATACAACCTTACAAGATAAATACTGTGCATGACAGTACTTTATTGTATAAATAGTATTTTATAAGTTTAAAGAAAAAATCTCGCTTCACACTACAAGCATATGTAAGCAAATCAGCAAAATAACCGCAAAAGCAACAGCTATAAATTCAAAAATGGTCACTGGGAGTGAGCAACCGAGAATTTTTAAAAAATTAATTAATAAATCAATCATTAAATCTAATTTATATGACAAGAAACACCGCATTTACTTCCAAATGGTAATTCATTAATTACATGTATTAAGGAATTAATACACATAATTGCACCAAACCAACACACTCTCATTGGAACTCAGAAGTAATTTACATTTGACGAATTGGTGGTGAACACATATTAATTTGTATAATCATAGGTTCATAGGTTATTTTTTTTCTAAAAATATTTGGTAACACTTTATTTTAAGGTGTCCTTGTTACACATGTTATGTGTACTTACTATTATAATAACAATAAATCATGCATAATTACATGCAAGTAACCCTAACCACATAGTAAGTACATGTAGTTAATTAATATTACTCAGTACTTAAATGGATAATTACACTGTAACAAGGACACCTTAAAATAAAGTGGAACCAATCATTTTTTTCTACAATTTAAAACACGGAAATTCATGCAAAATCACCTACTTGTAAAATTGTTACATTTTGTCATGAGATCAGTTGCATGAACTACTTAATCATCAAGATTGAGTCAGATTTACTGAATAGAATGTATTTGTGTGTCAGGATTGAGCTCAGTGACTCAGACAGCCACCCTCAAAAAAAAGATCATCCCATTGCACAAACCTCACATGACCTCTGGAATTTTATATTGATCTGGCCTTACAGTTGAGTTGTTCCGCCATTATGGATCCATGTGCAGGAAAGTTTATTTAAATAATAACAATAACACCGAAGTGAGAACAGAACTGTGAACCTCAACAAAACAGCCATGAAGGACAAGACCAAAGAATACAGAAAACACAAGTGCTGATATACACAGAGGGTAATTAACAAACAAGACACAGCTGGGAACAATCAAAACAATGACAAGGGGAAACAGGAACCAAACAAAACTACAAATTAGTCCACAAACAAGCCAGGTGACATAAGACAGGAATCATGTCACAGATAAAGTACATACTGGATTTAATCCACATTTAAAAGTACCCCAGTTTGAATCTCATAAGTTTGCTGTTTTTACAAATGTAACAAGATTAGTTTATAGTTTAATACAGTCTACAGACTTAGACCTTGAGAGCAGAACCTAAAGCTAAGACTGAAATGCTAAAACAAGTACTTCATATATGAGAAGTTTTTGCTTACTTTTCTTTCTTTTTCTTGGAACTTAAATAAGAATCAATAGCCACAATACCTCTGCATTTTGTTCAGAGCACAATCAATAAAGAGCTTGCATATCTGTTGGCAAAGACAGTGTTTAGTCTTTCAAGTGTAATATCAATACTACAATACAGTTCAGAATTCACCAAACTTAAAACAACAAAGGCAAAAAACTTTTAAAAAATGAAAAGTTTTACATGCTTATTTAACAAACTCTGTCAAATAAGATGTCTAACCCCGAAATATCTTAAATAATATGCCATAAAAATATTGTTGGGAATACTACAAAATAGTATTGTTTGATTGTAAGAACTAGTGTTGGGGTAATGCATTACAAGTAATGCGAGTTATGTAATCAGACTACTTTTTTTCAATTAACTAGTAAAGTAACTCATTACTTTTTAGTTACTTTTCCAAACAAGTATCACCAGTTACTTAGTTTTCCCATTTATTGACTGCTCTTGTGTTCCTATGTTGAGAAAAATAGTGAGTAAGTGGAGAGGCGTTGTGCACTGTGTGAACATGTTACTGTAGTTCTAGACTGAATGTCAACATGCATTTACTTATCTCACTTGCACAAAAACAGATTCAGTATTCCTCAAAATCAATGAAAACTGTGAGATGCAAACTCATGGCGCAAACGTTAACGTTCATTTCGTGATGCAAACCTGCAACAATTAAATAATACAAATATCCTTTATGTATTTATTCCCATTTTATTTACCAATGCCTTTGCTGCTGAGCGTTGATGATCCAATTCAACCATACTAACAAGCAAAAATTAGTGTCCTATTCCTCATGCAATCAGAATGGCAGCACAGCAGAAAGGTTTGTTTCAGCTGCGCCCTTTACTGTACAGACATGGATTTACATTTCATTCAGCCTGAGACTTATTCGTATCACTTTTGGTGTGAAAGGGTTTTAATAATTTGCCAATAATATACATTTTTATATTAAAAACAAACAAGCAAGCAAGCCCAGTCCAAATGAGAAAAACTATCAATGCATTACTCTCCTCAATTAGCTACATTTTTAGGGAGTAATGCAATATTGTAATGCATTACTTTTAAAGTAACTTTTTTTTGTTTACTTTTAAATGACAATCTTCTTTGACACTGTGTTGCGTTTTCACCTGATGTAAAATCTGAAGCCAAACCAGTTCACAATCACTGATCCAGCAGAGCTTGACTATCTCTCTGGTTAGCAGACACATGAGAAAGGTCCTCTCCATCTTTCTCCAGCGCTCTAAAGGTTATCTGATGTCACGGGATGTTCTCTTATCTATCATCAGAGCATTTGTCCTTGACTTCAAATGGTTTAATTTATTTTTCCATGTATGACCTCAGTAGTCCTCAGATCGAAGCGCTTAAGGCATTCCCAGCCAAATCCACAAAAATAAGTCATCTCTTTCAAGTTGCCAATCTTCTGTGCATCTCAAATGTCTGTTTCGCTCTTGAAAAACTTTGGTCACACTTTAGAATAGGTAACACTTAGCTGAAGGGGGTTCAGCTCCGGGATCGGGCGCTGATTACCCCTCTGGGGGTGGTGGTGCCTGGATCCAGGAGTATAGTGTGCGTATGGGGAGTGTGAGTGTGGGTACCGTGTCCATTTTTGTGTGTCTACATGTGGGGCGAGGGTGTGAATATTCGTTTGCGTGCATGAGGGTGGGAACGTATGCTTGTGTATATGTGTGCTTGTTCATCTACGTCTATGTGTCAGGTCGGGCCTTAGACTCCACCTCACTCATCATCTCAGTCGACCCCCACCCCATTACCATGCCCTGCCGGTGGAGGATGCCGCCGGTGCGTTGGTGGTTTCGCGTCGGGCAGGATGCCTCGGGGGTCCGCTGGCCCACTCTCGGCGGTCGCTTGGCCGGGCCTGGCCCTGCTGGCTTTGCTGGGCCCCGGGTGGGGGGTGGGGGGCCCTTGATCTCCGGGCCCAGGGCCGGTCTGCCCCTGGTGTGGTCGGGCTGCCGGCGGAGCCTGCGGGCTTGCCGCCACGGCACCCTGGGGGCTGCCTACACTGTGGCTGTCGGAGGACCCACCTTCGGGCTCTCCTCTGCCCTTTCTGGGTGGGGGCCGCGGTTGTCCCTGCGGTGGTTCTCCTGGGGGTCCTGCCCTGGGGGCCTCCGGATGTTTGGGGCCCAGGTCTTTTCCACTGCTTCATGCCTTGCGGGATGGGGCTGTTGTTCCCACACACACTATTATACATTTACATGGAGGAACCTTATGAACACAACCGCGCCACACACACAGGTGTACACTTAAGCATTCACATTGGTGTAAAAACAGGTGCTCACAGACACACATTGTCTTGATCTGCTGTTGCTTCAAAACTTATTTTTGTAATATTAGTTATGCATGCATGCTCAATAACATTTAACATTTAGAATTTATTGTGATTCATACAGATGTTGGGTTGTTGCTGCAGTTTCTCTGATGTTGTGTCTTCTGTTGTTTTTCTTTTTGTCAGCAGGTATCAAGCAAATTGTCTGTTTTTTGTTTTTTTTTCTTTTTTTTTTTTTTTTTATTTTTCCTCTCTCTCTCCTTCTCTCTTGCTGACTTTCTCCACAATTTTTTTTTGTTTTGTTTTCTAATTCCTTTTTTTTTAATTTTTTTTATTTATTTATTTATTTTTTTTATTTTTTATTTTATTTTTTTTATTAATATTATTATTATTTTTGTTATTATCATTATAATTTTTTTTTTTGTTTTGTTTGTTTTTTTTTTGTTTTTTTTTTCTTCTTTCTCTCTCTTGTTTTCTCTGTCCCCTGGTCTTGTCTGTCATAGTATGGTTAAATAAAAGGGTATATAAAATTACATTAATTAATGAATTAATGTAAAAAAATAAATAAATAAATATCTAAAAAAAAAAAAAAAAAGACAGGCTTTGAATGATGATAGCATAGCTACACATACGTACTGTCATGTGTTATCTGTGTTACTGACAGGCCGGGAAAAAAAAAAAAAAAAAAAAAAAAGAATAGGTAACACTTGTTAACTATTAACTACGACTTTTCCCTCAATAAATTCTTAATTTGCTGCTTATTAATAGTTAGTAAGGTAGTTGTTAAGTTTAGGTATTGGGTAGGATTAGGGATGTAGAATAAGGTCATTAGAATAAGGCATCAATATGTGCTTATTTAGCACTAATACATGGCTGATATTCTAGTAATATGCATGCTAATAAGCAACTAATAGATGTAACCGTAAAATAAATTGTTACCAAAACTTTTAAAGTAAATCTATAAATGCTGAATGCTTGTTTCTTAACAACACCGTACCCGGCAAGATTCAGAGAAAATCAATTTAGCGCAGAAATCCAACACCTTTTTAGCAAAGATCACTGCGTACACCAGCCGCAGCCATTATATCTGCTCATCTTCAGATCTCTTTGTTCTTCCCACGGCAAAAGTCCACCTTTCAAAACTTCTATTGCTTTGCTCTGCAATTGTTTAATGGACTGTCTCTGCTGATTTCACAGGCTCCATTACTGCCATTAAAATAATTGCACAGCTCGACTACATTCGCTCCTTTTGTTAAGGAGCAGGAGAGGGATTTGACAGACGACTGCTTCTCGCAATTATCAGCTGGAGATTAAAACTCACTTGGCTGATATCGCTGGAACAATCGTGTAAATGCTCTGTACGACCGAACCTGCCACTTCATGTTAGATTGTTATTTTATATTTTATTTATTTATTTAATTTTTTTCTGTTGGGAGTGGGAATGAGGACTAGGTTTAAGGGGGAGTGTGAGAAATCATTGAGCTGGAGAATAAAATCAGAAAGCATGACGATTTCATTAAATTAGGTTCTTAAAGATGAAAGAACGGGAGGCGAGATGATGTATGGTCTCACTATTGGCCGCTCTCATGTGGTCCTTCAGCATGTTATCGCACATCGCATCTGACTTCAATTAAGGTCTCGAGTAGCAGACCAAAATCTAATTTAGTCTTATATCTTGCAGTATTTGAGAGAATGAATGTATTATCAGATCTGTAATCTATTATCTGATTACTGCTTGCTTTGGGACAATTAACAGGTGGCATCAATGATGTGAATAAATGACCATAGAATAAAATATATATATAATCTATCACTGAATGTGTATTTGGTATGTGTAATGGTATACAGTATAACGTGATACAGTTATTGTTGCTGGAAATTCAAGACTCTTTATATATAATGCATTATAAAAGTATTTTAATGTATTAATTATCCCTTGTAATGCACCTTTTAATGCATTCTATGATCTTATGACTAATTGTAACCTACAGTAATAATACTTCACAATACTTATCTCTTACACCTGTAATGCATTAAAACACACATCAAACAACCAATTATATATGTGACAAGGAATCTACAAATACTACAATGCATTTAACTTAAAAAATATATAATAATAGCTACATTATGAATACCATTACTCAGTATGTAAAGGCTTTTTTTAAATAATCAAGTTGGAATGACAGGTACTTCATTCATCAGTTGATTTATTTTAGGAAGCTGAACAAAGTTACAGTAATTAAAAACAATTGAATATTATATTAACATTATTTTGACACCTAAAAAAAATTACAACAAAATACTTAAAACAGTAAAACATTATCTATATTAACATATTAACTATTTGACTTATTTTACAAATTATGAAACTTTGAATTGGATAGTTATGACTTATTACAAAGTTTAATTAATAATTCAAATTAAAATAGAATAAATAGTTTTTATTAGATGTGTAAATATATAACATGTGTCAGTCCTGTGTCTTGTTTCCCCTCCTCTCGTGCCCTTATTTGGACTTCCAGTTCCGTTCCTCGTTTCCAGTAATTAGTTCTTTAGTTTTCCCCAGCCGTGTATTGTTAATTATCTTGGCTAGTTTCCTGTTTATAAGCCCTGTGTTTCCCTGCCTCTGTGTCTGGTGTTAATTGTCATTCTTGTGTCATTCTGTGTGGATTCAATGTCTCCAGCGATTCCTGAGTTTGTATAATAAAAGTTTATGTTATTTGAAAGAAGTTCTTCGCCTCCTCGTTCCCTTCACCAGAGTGGATTGTGACAACATGTTTGTAAATAATAATAATATTTAAATCACATTTTTTTAATCATTCAAAAGCATAGTATTTTATTGTTAATAATTAATATTAATATTAATAAAAATAAAAACAATATATTTCTGACAACCCCATAAAATACTGTATATGCTGTATTTAAATAAATATTTGTTTACTCTTTTTTATTTTTTTGATTGTTTGTTTGTTTCACCTGATGGAAAATCCGAAGCCATTTGTTATCAGAATTTGTATTCTGTACATAAAATATTATGACTACATAAAGTCCAGCATAACACAGGTGATCATGCTTGAACCAAATAGTCTTTCCAAACCTTTTAGTTATATTAATCAGTTACAGGGGGAGAGTCTTCATCTTGTGAAGAAAAAAAAACGTTATTAAGAGTTTCCAAATCCTATGAAAATTCTGAACCAGTGTTAATTTTGGTAGGCTTTTTTGATTTAGTCTTAGTCTTTATCTTGAGACGAAAATGCTTAGTAGTCTTAGTCACATTTTAGTCATTTGAGTCTTTCATAGTTTTAGTCTAGTTTTAGTCGACGAAAAGTCATTGCATTTTCGTCAACTTTTAGTCA
>JAFVLL020024544.1:0-35719 GCA_021397915.2 Tor tambroides | reverse complement strand
CTGCTCAATCCCATCTTGAAGGCGCTCAGTGAGGCTCAGAACACCCTGAAGATCCACCAGGGATCCCGTCGCCATAGAGGAGTCTGGAAGATCATTCTGCAGTTTGTCAAGACCTTCCTTTGATTTATTCAGCTGCAGAGCAAACCCAAACATGAAGCGAAATGAGTTTACACACAGCTTAATCATTTTACGAGAAAATTAACATTGTAACAAGCTGAAAAAAATCTATTTTTACATACACGTATCACAAAGTCTCTCCATTGTGCTTCTTTATGAGACATGCTGGCTTTGAGTGATTCCACTCTGCACTGTAGCACTGCCCAAGACCTCCACAGCTGTCCCAGCATCAGATCCACAGGTGCTTTGCAGCGAAGACCTGGGCAGCCTTCACTCAGTTCCTCCAGCTTTTTAGCGAGGTTCTTCAGCTCTGTCTGGAGCACCTGCAGATGAAGACAATTTCAGTGCATGCTAATCTAGCATACATGCATTGTTATGAGATGAAAAGTGGCACAAGGAACCATAAAAAAAAACAGATTTTCAGAAGTCAAAAGGGAAGCAAAAGCATTTCTCAAATCATCTTAAGATCTCCATAGGCATTATCGCTATTCATTTAACCCGTTATTGGTAAATAATGTCCACAAACCTTTACTTTCAGCAGTTGATCTTGACAGGCTTCAGAATCAGATGGTTTTTGACTTAAAAATTTTGAGATTTGAGAATCAACACTTTTGAGAAGTTGACTCAGTTCTTCGTGGTGACTCATGTGCACAACTTGATCTTTCATGGACCTAAATTGAAGCAGAAAGACTGAACTGTTAAAGGCAGCTAAATGAAAAGTGCCTCTAGTACATTTCATTTAACCAAATAGATGTATTCCATTCAGACTAATTGTTTCAGAGCTTGTTTTCTGAGGAAAATGTTTCCAAGTAATCTACAGTATATGGCAGACATTTAAAGAGCTTTCTGAGA
The DNA here is from genome assembly GCA_021397915.2 of Tor tambroides. Taxonomy (NCBI): domain Eukaryota; kingdom Metazoa; phylum Chordata; class Actinopteri; order Cypriniformes; family Cyprinidae; genus Tor; species Tor tambroides. The sequence continues at coordinate 34,750 of JAFVLL020024544.1, read as the reverse complement.
AAATGCTTGATTATTTGTAGAAGTATTTTTCCCAAATAATCCAAAAATGTAAAGTCCCCATTATTTACAATTATAAAATGATTTTCCAATTTGACATAAAAATGTCAACAACAATCAGCGTGCATTATAAACGCAGCAATCTGAATCATAGGTCAAGGTTGTTAAGTTTTTATAGAAAAACAATCCATAACATGCTTTATAGAGTATGACTAACCTCTGTAATGCCTCAAGTCTTAGCTGAGCCTGAGCTTCTAATTTGGCATCTTGTACTAGAAGGTGACTCAAAACCTCGATATGAAGCTGCTCGGTTAAAGGAATGGAGAGGCATGTCTGCTGGGGAACAGAAGCACCAACTTCAGAAAAGCGGGCCTGGAAACCCTCAACCAGAGTGCTGAAAATCTGTTGAACATAGCGATGCTCCTCTTTGTAGCCTCTAAAGCCATCAGATGGGATGATAAGATTGGATCCAATCTGTTGAAAGAAGCTCTCTGCACCCTGAACAGCCCAGTGGTAATGCTTCAGTGCCTCCCGAGCTTGGAGCAGCTTGTCCTGGACATTGAAACACAAATTATTTAGAAATTAGATAAACAACATTCATAGCTTTCTAAAAACTAGAGATGGGTAAACATATAGTTTTCCAAATGATTGTGATGTTAATTTGAACAACCCCAATATTGAGTTTTAAAACTCCAAGATATGTTGCTGTTTGTATAGCACTTCCCCTGCAGCAGATATCACAGTCTGTATTACTGCACATCTAATGGAAAAAAGGCTTTGTATTAAGTAGTTGTCAGGGGCTGCACGCAAAAACACCACAAAACATTAAGAGGTATAGTCCAATTCAAAAACAAATGTCGCAAGTTCTTTTTTAACCAAAAAAATACTGTGACCAATGCTGCCCAACTGCCAAAACGACTGACTCTTAAGAAGATTCTTTTAATGAATAGTTCAAAAAGGATGAATTACTGGTTTGAATCTGTATACAACACTAGAAAACAGAAAACTGAGATAAGTGAAATTTAACCAAAAGAATCAAAAACAAAACAAATCAAGAGCGTGTGAATTCAAACAAACTAAATCGGGTCCTACTAAAAATACTACAAAATAACAATGCCATCACATGCACGCTTAAACTACAATGGTTACAAAAAGTAGCATTCTAGTGGTATTAGTGATTTTAACATACATGGATGCATGGAGCTTACCATATGCATACCACAATCATTAAGAGTTCTCTGGCCGAGATCAATGGTCATCTGGTAGCTTTCAACATCTACTTCTTTCCTACAGTGCTCCAACATTCGTAGAACAGACTCAACAGTCTGGATTAGCATCCAGTGCTTTTGTAGCAGTGTATCAATGGTCTTATTATCTGGCTCCAAGCAGATGGCCTCCTTCAGCTGCTGCCGGACACTGTTGAAGAGCTCAGTGAGTGGACTGAGGTCTGTAGGACTGCCGAGTCGCTCCGCCAGAGAGCACTCAGTGGTTTTAGCCTCATTTTTTACTGTGACCTCCCAAGAGGCAAGCTGCTCAATGACCAAACGGATTTTGTGCCTTTCTGCTGTCAGCTGGGATGGATAGAGATCTTTCGAAATAGCCTCAAGGTGGTCAGCGGCCTCTTGACATGTCATTCTCACCAAAGGCAGCTCTGCCAGGAGAGTCTGACAAAAGCCGAGCCTTGCGTCAGCTCCTACACTTGAGTCTACAATCTGCAACAAGCTCTTCTTCACTGCCTCTCTGGAGTTCTCCATGTGCGTCCTTAAAATGAGGTACTCCTCATGCTCTTTAGCTTGCAACTCCAGCAGATGCATTCTCCTCTGTAGGTCTAACACAGCGTTGAGCATCTCTTTCCTCCGAGGATCTGGGCAGTGGGGAATTTCCGGCACCTTGCAGAGGAGCTCCATCAGCATGTGCTTAACTGGTTCAAGAGCCAAGAGCGAGTCTCTTGTTATAGGATACTTCTGCCTCGTGACATCAGCACTCATCTGTCTCAAGTTCTTCAGAATGATGTTCTGATCCTCAGCAGAAGATTCCTGAGCATGAAGGAGTTCTTCAAGCACCCAGCGCAAGGCCCACTTACGGTTCACAACCCTAGAGATCTCTTCTTGTAAGGCTGTTAGCCTATTGATTAGCTGAAAGCTTTCAGGTACACTCAGACCATGATTCACATTTTTGATTTCATCTAAGAGAGTCTCCAGATTATTTGCTTGTCTCTCAGCATCCTTCAAAGCCTCTGTGCACACCTGAAGCTGAACTCTCAATTCTGGGATAGTAGTTTTAGGTTCAGAAGCCATTGTTTTACCAGACTCTTTTTCTAATACTGAGGTCAACCAAGAGCTGCTATCAGTGATCTGTTTCCACAGTCTCTCTCTAATATGAAACATTCTGTTCATTTCTGCAACAGCACATTCGGTCTTCTCTGTAAGCTCAACATACAAATCCTCTAGGGAATTGAGGGTGGGTGACATGGAATGCTCCTCATCGAGTCCTGTAACTTCCTCTCTTAGCTCTTTCAAAACAGAGGCCAACTGAAACCTCTTAAGAGATGCTTCAGACTGCAGTTTCTTCATGTGATTGACCTGGTGACTTGCTTCTTCAGGAAACAGAGACAACCTCCTTCTCCTACTGACTTTGCTCTCTGTTTGCTTAGCCCATGTAACATAGTCCCTGATAATCCTCATGATCGGAGAGCAACCATTGCCATTCGAAGTCTGAGAGCTGAGCTTCTCCTGAGTCAGAGCAAACTGAGAATTCAAGCCCTGCATTGTGTCCTCCACATCTCTGAGCTCTTTTTTTCCCAGCGGACTTGAGGAAAGAGCCCGAGAGACCTCAAGAAGGTACAAGTAGCGCTCAGTTAACACTGCCAGGTCTGCAGTTCTGACAGTCTCTTGTAGCGCACTTTGGCAGTCCATCTGTCCTTGAGAGGGATGTGGAAGAGAAACTGACTTCTCCAGAAGCTCCAGTTCATGGTGCAGCTCTCTAGCTTCTTGCAGGAGTGCAGCGACTTCTGCTGTGCAGAAGTTAGCACACCACAGACTGCTGGAAGCAACCTGCTCCATAGTTTGCCATCTCTCCTGTAAAGTCCTAAATGGTTCAACGCAGGCCACAGGTCCCTCTGTCTCACCCAATTGGGCTGAAATCTGAGAGCATGTCTGTAGGAGATCCTCTAGTATGTCTCTCTTCTTCTGCATGTTCTTCAGGAATGCGTTCAGTTTCTCCACTTTCAAGGTGCTGCTGTCAATGCAATCCCTTCAAAAATGTGAGAATATGGTTACTTTTCAATGTTGTACAATATCTACACTACTAAAGCTTTATCTATCTATCTATCTATCTATCTATCTTTTTAAATTAAGTATTTAACTTTGCTTTCTTCCATGTTACTGTTTCAGAATATTAATTCTATTACAAATTCATTTATTTTCAAGTACAGTTTGAACACTAAGGCACAGATAAAGGTAAATACATTTTAGAATCATCTCATCTATGTTAAAGATGAATTTACCGCCCCCCCCCCCCATATTGGGTTTCCATGTCTTATTGGGACATTCCATAGGTGTAATGTTTTTTGACTGTACAAACTGTATTTTCTATCCCCTTACCCTAACCCTGCCCCTCACACAAAACTTTCAGCAGATTTTCAAAAAAAACGTTTTCTGTATGATTGATAAGCTGTTTTCCTCATGGAGACCAAAAAATATCCCCACAAGGGTCCCCATCTTTGTAGGGTATACCTGAATACACACACACAGAAAATGTCAAGGATGCTCACTGTGTCAGTGTGCTGAACTCATCCTCCAGGTTGTGTAGAGTATCTGCGAGAGCCCGGATTTGCTGGTGGTACTGTGTGACATGCTGGAGCTGTGTCTTTTTGTACTCCACCATAGTTGAGGTATCCATCAGTATTGTGTTCCATCTGCCCTCTATGGTCTGCTCAGGCTTTGTAGAGCATCCTGCACTAGATTCACTTTGAGGCAGTCTAGCCACCTGCTCCAAGACATACTGCCGGCAGATCTATGACACACAGATAGACATCATGTCAAAGTTTACTGTCATTTTAAATGGTTATAGTTAGAACTCTCCAAGAAGGCACAACAGCGCCTACACTTTTTCCGCCGGCTGAAAAGTGCAAGTCTCCCTCCACCCATCGTCACCACATTCTACAGCGGCACCATTGAGAGTGTGCTGACCAGCTGTATCACTGTCTGGTTCGGGAACTGTAGTGCAGCAGACCGAAAGACACTACAGCTGACAGTGAACACGGCTGCAAAGATCATCGGTGCCCCTCTCCCATCCATCCTGGACATTTTCCTTGCACGATGCTCCAGCAAAACCAACAGCATCGTGAAGGACCCCACCCATCCCTCCCACAGTCTCTTTCAGCTCCTACCATCAGGAAGACGGTACTGGAGCATCAGAGCCCGCTCCGCCAGACTGCTCAACAGCTTTTTCCCCCACGCTGTGAGAGCCCTGAACTCAAACCACCCTGCCCCCCTCTGAAACCCCATGCAAACCCCTACCTCCTGGAGCATGGACCCCCCCCCCCCCAACCTTACCACACCAAATAAAAAAACTGTATGAAACTTTTCTGTGCAATTCAAAGTGTGCTACACACAGGTGAGTGGGCCTGTACAAACCACCTGTAGTAACATACTCTCCTCTATGTGCACTAGACACTTTTCACACACTGCTGTGTGTACACAATCCTACAAAAGACTCAGCAATATATGTATGTTTACATGCTCATGCACTACAAATTATCTTGTACTGTTTCCCACCCAGCTGCTTGACTCACAATGTTTCTCTCTACACATGTACAGTATTTATGTGAAGCATTCGTATAGTTTGTATTTCTTATTTTTATTTTTTATATTTTATCTTTAGTTTGTATAGGGTAAACATTTATATATAGTATACTTAGTCAAAATCTGTCAGTAGGTTAGTTGTGTATAGGTTTATAGTGTTATACAACAATGAAGTAAAACACTATAAACCTATACACAACTAACCTAGCACCGTGGTCCTGTGAGGCATGACATTTCGTTCCACTGTATGTCCCCACATGTAGCGGAACGACAATAAAGCTCAACTTGAACTTGAACTAGAAAGTTTCACTCGAGTGCATGATACATGAATGCATATAAATTTCAGAAGGTTTTAGTATTTGGTTTGTCCCTTCTGCTAAAGGAGGACTCAAGCTGCATAAACTCCAGAAGGTTATGTAAAACCTAATAATGTTTCACCAGCATGACTTATCTAAGGATCATCTTGAGCTCCAATGAAAGCAAGAACATCTCACCTTTGTTGACATCATCAGTTACAAATTTGATTACGTGACCTGGAAATCTGAATAAGTTCGGCTGCATTTTAAGTCATAAGTTTTGTAATCAGATATCTCCTGAGGGTAGTGAAGGACTGTCCTTGCTGTTTTCGAAAATAGATTAGATCTTCATGACTAGTACTAACAGCTTTTACTGTCACCAGCTGTAATGTACTGTACCTCAGCCTCTTCCAGCTGACGAGCCATATGTGCAAAGCTGAGTTGGGCTGGTCGGTACCGACATCTGAACACCCACAGGACAGTCCATGCCAGACTGCTCTCAGACTCTAAGAGTGATGAGTCCTGAAACAAGGAATCTTTCCTTGGTCTTAATTCCTGCAAAAAAAAAAAAAAAAAAAAAAATTAAAAAAAAAATTACAATTTGTATAAAAATAATTTGTAATAATTGAATAACATTTGTATTAAAAAAACTATAGTAAAAAATGTAAAACAGACAGGAAGAAAATGGTACAATTAAAAGCAGCACATATCACAGGAAATTCCTCTTTCCTGTGCAATTTCCTCCCAGAAGACATGAGGGAATATATGGTCTTCAATTCAAAAACTGACAAAAATGAGCTGATTAACAGATAACGGTTATATTTGAGAGAAAAAGTTAATCTTGGTTTTGTACTTTTTTTCCTGAAGTCTTTTTTCTGTCAAAAGCCCAAATGTTTATTTCACCGAAGCTGCTTGAGTTCTTCAAGTGGTTCCTTGATTCAGAATAAAATCATAATGTGTTTACATACAGGTACATACCTCAGAACCATGACTGGTCATCAGTAGTGGCTGAACTTTAGTGATGGTGTTCAGTAAAGTGGCCCACACATGTGTCCCAGTAGGCTGCTCCACATGCCTCGGTTCATCCTCACCGTCTGGTACTGATCCTCTGTTTTGGGGCGTTTTGTTCCCGGTAGATGGATCTGAATTGACTCTGTGCATTTCTTCATACTACAATAAAGCATCAGTTTATATTTCAATTAAAAATTTCACCACAAAATTGCTTGCACCTGCTTTCAGAGCTCGTTTAAAAGAGAAACAGCTCTACTGTTGACTCGTTAAGTCACGGTATCAGAAGAACAAGGAATGCTGCCCAGTTGGGAATTGAGTCTTCCCTCTAAAAGGCGTGGTGTGCCTTCAGGCCTAAAACAAACTCAGAGGAGGCGGTACTGCAGGAAGTAATGCTAACAAAATGTAGTTGGTATAATGAAGCCTAATGAAGTTCTTGCTCACAGAAACAATACTGAATAACCTGTTATCGAAGCAAATGGATAAGTGCCACACTATAGCCATGAAAAAGGCTAGAGAGTGATATCTATTAGAATGCCAACACATGGAATGATTCACGAATGAAAAATAATCAAATCAAATCATGCATTCATTAAATAATATTTTGGTGTAAAATGACAGTTAAACTACAGTGGCAAAAAAGTGCAAGGAAACAACATTCACAATTGTTGAACTAACTGCTTTGAGTGCACATAAAAACGGTCAATGCCAGTCTTTCGCACAGTTTGGAATAAATAGGACACATTAATATGCTGAAAGTTCCTTCAGATCATTTTTTGAGATCGTGGGCATCTTACATATTTCAAAAGAAGAAAATTAGTTTAACTGTCTTACAGCAAATTATACAGCTTTTAAAATCCTTTCAAATGACCATTTCAATGATTTTCATTCACTGATATTCTTTAATTAAAGCCTTCTTTGAATGAACTGTGAATGGTGCAAAATGTAAAATGAAAGGCATCATTTGAGCATGAAAAGAAATAATTTTGTTCTTGTATCTAAGGCACGCTAAGTTCACATCCCAGGTGCCATACAGCTATACAAATGATGTCCTCCTGAATCGTTAAACAAGTTAAAAATTATTTTTAATGACAAAAGGCACAATAAAAGTGTTTGGAAAAACATTTCATTAATTTACTGAACATGATCACCATGATGTCTGAGAGTGATGTTAAATGAGATTTGTGCAATAGATTACCTGTATTTTCTTTTTGTATTTCTATAAGAAAACAACCATGTTAATCTTACCTGCAAAGGGAAACTGCCATCTGAATCCTCTGTCCTCCGAGCTTCAGCATGGCTGAGTTGTGACTCTGATAGGACTGCTGTAGAAATTTGTGTTACACAATCAGCTGTCACAACAGATGAAGAATCTGTTGGTGTCAATTCTGAGTCCTCTGTATGTGTTGACTGTACAGACTCCACTGCTGCTAAAACCACACTATCTGTGGTACTAATATGGACACCTCTGGCAAGTGAGATGCTAACATTTTCAAAATGTCCATCCTCTGTCTCGGTTTGATTCAAGGTCTCTTTCTGCACAGTGTCCACTGTTAGTTTGTCTTGTGGGCTCAATGGCTTTGGAGTGTTTGGCTCACTTAAGTCTGAAGACACAGTCAGTGAAGTATCTGTGGTGTCCAGCAGCCTGACCTCAGAAGTTTGAAAGCTTTCTGAGTCAGTTGTTTTCTTATGTTCAGATTTACATGTGTTCAGCTTTTTGTTACTGATATTTTTTGCTTTTCCTGCACCAGCTGGTTTTCTGTTCTTCTTCCTACCTTTAGCAACTTTTAGAGGCTTTTGAAGTGTGTTTGCATCCTTTGAAGCCTCTTCAATGGTGTTTTTGTCATCCGCACCTTGACTCTCCAACACTGGGATATCCTGTCGCTGAACTACAGACCCTGACTCATTGTCTTCTCCACTGTGGACATCCATTTGGCTTGATGTTTCTGCATCAGTGACTTCATGTTGTTTCTCTTTTTCATCTTTTTGAACGTCAGTCTCCATGATCCCAGGGGTTTGGGGTTGGATAAGCGTAGCTACCTTCTGTCCTGGCTGCATTTCAGAGCTACTTGATTTCACATTGGACTCTTCTGATAAATCTAGCTCAGCCATTTGGCCATCAGGTTTCTCAGTACCAGAGGAGATCTTCTGTTGATTTTTTACATCTGAATGGGAGAATTCATCTGTGGTTGAGTCTTCAGGACCTGTACACTGTGTCTCTTGCAGAGATTGATACCTGTCTGATGATAATGTAGGAGTATCAACATCCAGGATGATGGTAAATACTTTCGTAGCAGTTCCAGAGCTTCCTTGATGCTTCTCTGGGTATGAAAGCATTGGGTCAAATGCTTGAGTAGATGAGTTCTTCTCTGGTTTAGGCATGAAATCAAGGGCTAGATCAGAATGAGTGGGTTCAATATCATTGGTGTGGCTGTTTTCTTCTAACTGCACTTCTGATTTTGAAAGATCTGCACATAAATGAACAGGTTCATCAGAAGAGCTTACTGCATCATGTTCTTCATCTACAGCTACATCAACATTTGGTTTGACTTCTAAGAGTTTTAAGCCATCCTCTGATGTCTCTGCAGTCCTATCATGAACAACTGAAACAGGATCCCATTTAGCTGAAGAGGCTGGGACAGCTTGTGTTAGTGGGTTCTGGTTGGGTTTGGTAAGATCAGAGTCCAGCACTATGGTAAAGTCAGGCTTTAATGATTCACAGGATGAGCCATGAGTGGATTTGCCATCACCTTCTCTTAATACAGATCCAGTTACATCCATCTCTTTGGGTCCAGACATGAACTGCTGCTTATTTGGGTCGTGGCCTGATGGAAGGTTCCCAAGATCTTCGGTTGCTTGTTGTTCTGAGCAAGGTGATAGATCTTCTGTTTCACGGACTTCCTTTGTGGTCAAGAATTTTACATTCATACGATCCATGTCATCCACTTCAGGGTCAACCTGCAAAACAAAAACGTAACTACTATGACTCAAAATTGATAAACATCATTCAGCAATATATGTGTGCTTATTCAGCTCCTGAACATTTATTATACGACTCTTTTTAATATAAAACTATAACGGATACTGCATACCTCAACATTTATCTAAAACCATCCTTGTTTTAAATAGTCTAAACCAACTGAGTTCTACATTGGGGCAGGTTGCATAAGCTGAGTCAAACACTGAACTTTTATTTGTTGGTATGTCAACGCCTTTGCATAAATTTAATAGTTCCAATTTGATTACTGACTCTTTTGTTCTCGAAAACTGCATTTTCCACCTAACATCTTCTCAATCTTCTCTATCATGCTGATGCTGAAAGGCTTATTCATGCCTTTTTCATGTCAAGGCTTGATTATTGCTTTATTTTGGTCTCCCTGATAAGTCTATCAAGAAATTGCAATATATTCAGAATATAGATGCTCAGGTACTGACTTATACAACCGCTCATCAGCAAATTTCCCAGATACTTTATAACTTGCACTTATAACTTCCCTTACATGCACATACTGAATTAAAAAAAAAAAAGATTCTAACACATAAAGCTATTCATGAGACAGCCCCTGCTTATCTTTGTAACTTAGATGCCTCTTATTCTCCAACGTGCTCTCTCTGCTTTTCTGGTTTGTGTTTTCTTCAGCAGCCTTCATATAAATTAAAGTCTTTTCAAAACTGTCTTAGTGTACTTTATTATTTTGTTGTATTATATTGTTATTATTTTACACTGTGTAGCGCTTTGAGTTTAAGAAAAGTGCATTATAAATAAAAATTCATTATTATTATTATTAATCCTGCACCCAAGTGATTCACAAAAGCCCTTTATGTCATCAGCATGTGCACTACCCACTGTGCCACACTTTCCAACTCTTCAAATAAATTGTTCTGAGAAGCCATCAGGCAGAGCAGGATAATGCAGATAATGTAGTCTAAAGATAAGCTTTGATGTCATAAATGCACCTGCTTAAAATGATGTTACACAAAGCAAATCATCCAGCATTTTTCTCAGAGAACAGGTAAAAATAAACACTTAAAAGCAATGAGGTGCCGTCTACATTAATGGCCCTAGACGAAGAACAGAGTGGGTACTCCATTTAGCAGGTTTTAGCTAGGATAGAGTGATTCTGTGCTCATGCCACCGTGGTACACTCAATGATGTTTCTCCTGCTGACACCAAAACCAGACCGAGAAACCAAAAATAAGTGTACGTCTGTCAAAGAATATTCACCCTCAACCAATTTCCAAACCTGTATTGACTTACTTTTTTTACTTTTTAACTACGAGAAGTTTTGAAAAATGTCTCAGTAATTTTTTGTACATTCAATAAAAGTCAGTGGGGTCTAGTGTTGTTTTGAACCCCACTTACATATATTGAATGGACAAAAAAAATCCTCTTTTGTGTTCTACAGAAGAAAGAAATTCATACAGGTTTGGAACAATATAAGGCAACTGATATTGCTTAATTGTACTCTATAAATGTACCAAAACCACTCAAAACATTTTTCCTTCCCGTGTAAGACACACCATACTAACCTGAAGTGACTGGAGCTCCTTTGTGGACACTCCAGGCTGCTGAGGCTCGATGCACTGAATGGAACTTTGATCTGGATCAGAGTTCCCTTCCTGAGTCCTCTCATCTTCCGAGATCTTCCTCAGGGCTGGTGTCTTTCCAAACAGTGTTTGAGCTTCTTGGGAGAGAGCAGTCTGAGCCTCTGGAGTACAGCTTGTCTGCAGGACCTCAGACAGTTTCTCAACCTCTAGAAGGTTTCCTTCCACTTGTTCTACAGCCTACCGAGAATCCACCAAGGCAGTTAGTCTCATTACATTAGGCGTCTGGAGAACACTAATCAAGGCTATCATCTCCAATGCAGTTTAAAGAAGGCTTTGAATTGAAAAGATTTAGCTTATCTGAAGTGAATTAAAAAAAAAAAAAAAGTTTAGTGGTTCAGTATTTTACATGTGAGTGTGTATGATTGTGGGTGAATGGTTTTTGTCTGCATCTTTTACCTTTAGTGCATTTGAGTCATTAGAGCTGCCCTCTATCCGACCCTGCAAAGAGTCCAGACTCTCGTGGCTCTGCTGTATTAACATTGCACACTTCAGATCCTCAGTCATACTCTCACCAAGACCAAAACACACATCCTGAAAAAAAAAAAAAAAAACATTAACACATTTACATGTAAACATGATTGCATCAGAAAAAAAAATGTGTGAGAACCTTTTATGGAGATATATTACAGCCACAAAATGTTCAGCTATTATTGCAAATTAAACACCTAATATATTATTTTCTATAATAAAAAATATTATATTATACTAATAGGCAGGGCAAGTAGAAATGATCTGTTCAAAAATGAATTTCCTTTAGTGCGTCAGATGCTTCTTTTACTAGATGACAAACTGAAATGGAATTTAAATTGCTGTTAATTGACACAGAGCATAATACTGAAGTACTCTTAATACTGAAGTAGTTACAAAGAAGTTCTCAAAGCTAAAAATGTTCATATTTCAGTTCAGGCCAATTTAAAGACGCACACCCTTCGAGAACAAACAGACCCATGACAGGAAAATGACCTGCACTGCTGTGAGTTTCTCCTCAGTTGTGACCCGTCTGTTCACATCCTCAGAAACCTGCAAATCTCCCTTCAGATGCAGTTCACTGGCCCAGCTCCAGGCCTGCTCTTTGAAGTCCTTCAACTCATCTTGTGTCTTGCCTCCTTTTGACTTTTCCTCTGTTCTACCATTAGACTGTATCTCTGGTGAAGTATCTTCTGTTTTTTCAATCAAGGGCTTGACGTGCTTAGGGTCTTGGACCATTTGATTGTCAGATCTGTTGGGGTTCATAGCTTGCTCTCTCTTCTCTATGACCAGCTCTCTGGCCATGCAGATGCTTTCTTGAAGGTGAGCTCCATCTTCTGCCAGCATCTGCAGGTTTTCTAGACCTGCAATGCTGGCTAGAAGACTTATCTGCTGCAGTAATGCATCTGCCTGCTCTGCCTCCGCTTGCAGCTGCTCCGATAAGCCCTGTCAGTCAAAACAGTTATATTAAAGGATTAGCTCATCAAAAACCATTTTAGGTGAACTGATTGAATGTTTAAATAGATTTAGAATCAAGTACAGTATGTGACAGAGGCATTGTGCACATGTAGATCAAAACGGGCCAAAACTGAACTTCACTACACTGCTGCATTGCATTTGAATGTGTTCTCAGCTTAGTCTTAAAGCATTAACATTCACCTGGATAGTTTTGAGGACCTGTGGGCTTTCAGATGTGGTCAGTGAGGTCAGTGCATTTGTGATAGTCTGAATGGAGGACAGGTGATCTGCGATATCAGATGCCACCTTCCCCTTGGCAGATTCCAACTGTCTAAAAACATCACTGGTCTCAGAAAAGAGCTCCTTCACCTCTGCCACCTTCTTCCTCAGCTGGCTCTCAATCACCTTTTAAAATAAACTACAGTGAATTTGCTGAAATTTAAAGAGTGGTCAATGAGCTAGCCTGGTTAATACTAATACATGAGGTTTATATAGGTTTACCACAGTATATCACATCATTTTTGTATACAAATATCATTACACACTGTCTAGCATTAATTTAAAAAAAAATTAGCATTGTGAAAAGTTGCTGGTGTGTCCGAAATTACCTGTAGCTCCAGTGGGAACTCGCAACTCTGCAGCAGCTCCTGGATCTCTGAAGATCTACGATGGAAATGTTCAATGTTCTCCTCTTGACTCCTGAGTTCACCCTGTGCAAAACAATTATATTTGACATTTATTTGATCAAAAATACAGTACAATCTGTAATATGTAATTTATTCCTGTGATGGTGAAGCTGAATTTTCAGCAGCCATTACTCTAATCTTCAGAGTCAAATGCTCGTTCAGAAATAAATATTCTAAATCATTCTAATATGCTGATTTGTTCAAGAAACATGTCTTATTATCAATGATAAAAACAGCTGTTTTTTGTGGAAACCATAATACGTATTTTATTAAAACAAAGTTCAAAAGAACAGCATTTATTGGAAATGGAAATATTTTCTTTTGATCAATTTAATGCATCCTAAATAAGAAAAATCTTATTTACCCTAAACATTTGAATGGTAGTGTAAATATCACTAACAATATCATGTTTCTTTCCCTAAATGTTCACTTGATGACAAGTTACAAGCTATAATGATTTGTTTTTCTCATTTAATATCCATAATATTTAACATTGGTCTCCAATTCTAAAAATAAGTGTATTTGAAAGTTATACCTAAAATTGTTTGTCAGCTGACGAAGGTTTTACCTGCACGGCAGACAAATCCTGCTCTGTCTGAAAAGGGTGTGACTCAGCAAGTGTCATCAGCTTTTGGGTGCTCCAGCCCTCCACCTCTCCAGCCAACAGTAGGAGTTTCTCCCAAAGAGAAAAGCCAGCTTGAAGGTTGTCCAGATGACAGTCTGTCTTCTCGGTGACCTGAAATAGCAGGTTGATGCAAATACTGAACATTATTAGAAAAACAGAGTGAGAGTATTTCTATCACACTGAGAGAACATACATCAAGCCAGCGGTCCATGAGGGTGTCAGCCTCACTCTCAAATGGAGCGTCTGCACAGTCTGGGATCCTTCTCATCAGAGACTGCAGCTGTCGACACACAGCTCTGAACTCCTCCACCCCGTCCCCAAGACCACTGAGATCTGACTTTATACTGGTCACCTGCACACACACACAAAATATAAATAGTCATGCATTTATTCATACTCATTCTGTAATATACGTATACGACTCATAATGAATGTGTCGTATACATTTTACAAAATATCAGTCTTCAGTTAAAACTAAAAATGACCTAAACTGATGCAGTTAATACTGCCATCTGCAGTCCACCAAGAATGGAAGCACTGTACTCAGGATTTTTCAGTATTTCTGTACCTTACTGATCAGGAGTTGCAGGTTGTCTTTGCCCATATAGGAGGCCTGATCACCAATAGTCTGCTCTGCTTTCTGCAAAGTGCTGCCCAAGCGATTTCGGCAGCTCTGGAACTTCTTCAGTAGTTCGCTCAGAGAGACACACTGTTCACAACTGAAACAGAAGCATGAAAAATGTGTCCGTTCAGAAATATGGGCAGAAAAATGGCATTTCTCAAAGTGCTTTCCTATACTCATGTGCATTTCTCATCACCTCTCTGTGACTGCTCTGTGTGCGTTTTCCCATTGTGTCTGCAGCTCGCTGATGGCTGTCTCTGAGGTGCTTGTCTGTGCACAAGTATTTCTCAGATCCTGAATCTCTGATTGTAGTGCAACCAGTTTGCTCTCCATGTCTGTCAGGAAGCGTAACCTGAGAAAGAGAGAGACACTGGTGAGACTGAGACAGAGGCATATCGTCTCCTTTACTGTAATCAATATAGAGGTCTAAAATTCTCAGAAGTCATTCCACATTTTTTTAAACTATCTGAAATGGATCAAATATAGGTGTTACTGTGAGGAAGCATGCATGCATCAATCATGACATTTACAAATGTATCTTATTTATATACGTCTATATATATTGTAGTGAAAGTTTATTCTATTATATATATATATATGAAGAGTTCATTTGCAAAAACAGATAAATCTATTTTTAACAATTTTCAAAAATCATGTTTTTTCACGGTGCATACATAAACATGATAACATAATAAAAAACATGATTTTTGAAAGAAAAAAAAAAAAAAACGAGTTATCTGTTTTTGCAAATAAACTATGTAAATAAGATATGCAAATAAGATATGTAAATGTAATATATATATATATATTTATTTATTTTACAACTGTTTTTAATTGACATAACTTATCTTGTTTTATTTGTGTGTAAATTAAATTAGATTAAATCGAGTTAAATTAAACATGCTTTAGAAATATTATATGCAAAACAGAAAAAGCAGCCTTAATTTTTTTATTGTATTTTAATTTATTGTATATTACAATTGTTATTTAATTAATATAACTTGCAAACTAAATTAAATTATGATTAAATTAAATAAAAAGGTACTAATAACGTTAATTTAAAAAACTGCAATATACAATATAAAATTAAATGATTTCTAAAGCACTTTTAATTTATTGTATGCATAACAAGAGGAAAAATCCTGTTTTATTAAATAGATTTTTTTATTGCATATTGCAACTGTTATTTTATTAAATATTTCTTTAACATTTTTGGTTTAAGTTAGGTTAGCTTTCAAAATATTGTACACAAAACAAAGAAAAAAAAAATCTATAAGCAGTCCTGTTTTAAAGTCTGCTGACCTGTGCTGTAGTGCAGGAAGTGTGGGTTCCTTCAGCCCATGTTTTTCGAGTGCCGCCAGCACCTCCCTCAGGGCGACCTGCAGGCCCATCCTCTTCCTACCGAATGCTCTGTCCCTCTGTTCTCCCTCCGCTCTTCCTTTCCCTCCTCTGTCAGTTTGCTTCAGCCCTACAGCCAGTCTGGTCTCAACCTCTTCAGCACGCAGGGCCAGAGCTGACACCATCTCACGACAGCTGCCTGGTTTGTCATCCAGAGTTATTCTCATGCCAGCATCATCCAGCATTCGGTCTAGCTGAACCGATTCTTCCCTGGCCTGCTGAAGGCTTTGCCCGATGGAGACTAAACTGCGATTTGATGTGCTGTGAGCTGCATTGATGTCGGCATTCACCTGCTGGAGATGTGATAGGAGGTTCACAAGACCCATCAGAGCCGATTCACTCTTTCTCAGACATTGTCTTTGCTGGTCCAAGCATTTTGTGCGGTCGTGGAGAGTTTGCTGCAGGGGAAGATGAGCTTGGAGCTCAATGTGACTCAGATCAGCAGTGTCACTAACTGAACCGCCACTCTTATTAAGCAGAAACAGCTCTTTCTCGATACTTTCATCTAGATGCTGAACAAAGAACAAAGAGGTCAGTGCAAATGTAAGGTACATTATGCAAATATTTGAATGTATGCTTTGAATGAGGAAATAAACATTTCGTAAAAGGTAAAGTTATCAAATGTCATATTTTCCTAAGGAAAGCCCAGCATTTTAGATCTTTTCACTTGTGAACAGATGTTCTACAAAATGTCAAAAATCAAGACGTGAAAGGATCTAAAATACACAACTAAGAAAATATGCACAAGCTGGACATTTTAACAGAAAAAAAAACATATTTTGTGTCAGTTGTCCGATTAGCTGATTGTGAGGAGTGAAAAACATTTTAGATCTACAATTATCTGCAAGCATGAAGATGAATTTGGATGATAATGTACCTTTAGTTCTTCATGTAGATTTGTGGGATCTGCAATGGCAAAGTTTCTAATATTCAGAGGTTTCTGACTGATCTGTTTGATCTGATCAGAAATCAGTTCGATCTGAATGTCTGCTGACTCCAGCAGCTCTACGGCAGTTTCAAGGGACTTCATCCTGAGCAATATATAACATAACATTATAATTGTGCCACTTAAACACTTATGGCTAACAGTAACTCTGCTCCAAAACCTAGCAAGCTCCCTTGCAACATGGTCATGGAACCTTACAACTGACAGATTTGAACCTGCTTTCAAACGACAACACCACAAAAATAGAGCTCCACATGGGAGGCCTGAGAATAGATTACAATTGAGTTTGACAAAATAGTTCATTTTTATTTGTTTACTCTAAACTTTGAATGAGAAATGTTTGTAATCAACATTTTTTTTTTTATGCACAGAGTTTGACTCATTCTGGACTGCCTACATGTGTCTCACCTGGCCTGAATGCACATCTGTTGTTCCTTCCACTGTTGAATTAGCTGAGCTCTCTCCTGCTCCATGTTACAGCCATCTTCCATGTGCTGAGAGCTCTGGGAACACTGAAGCTCAAACTCACGCCACAGAGCCTCTGTCCGGTCCTTAAGAGCCTAAATGAGCACACAGTTATTTGTATACAAAACACACCCAAAATGCAGGAAAGTGGTGAAGGAGACTGACCAGTACGTGCTGGAGTTGAATCCTCAGTGAGTCAGCAGAGATACTGGCATTGCTGCCGGGGCTGATGGGAAACTCTGATTCCAGCTGCTGACTGTTGTTAAGCAGTTGCTGCTGGAGCACTGACTGTGCAGCACTGTAGCTGAAAAAATGTGTACATAAAATGCTTATAAAGATGAATTTTTAGACTTTAAATATAAAATAAATAATGAATAATATTTAAAATATATTTATTTCATAAAGTAATCATTATGAGCAATTTAAAAGTTAGCAGCATATAAATTGCATATAGACAAGTCCTTGTCTAAGAAATAGATATGTTTCCGTGTTCTGTCAATACTATTAAAGGAAAATTGTATCAAAAATGTTTACCTGCTCTGAGTTTCCTGTGCTGTAACCTCTTCCTGCGCTGAACAGGGATGGATGACGGTCCTCTCTGGTATCTGTTTTACCTCCACGATGTTGGTCTGGACAACAGCCTATGAGAGAGAACGACCATAGCGTCATTACAAGGGGTCAAACGACCCCAGAACAAGCGAATACACTCTTTAGCAGCCCTAGCCAATCTCAGCAGATTAACTCCTCTAAGCTGTCCATGTGCTTAAGAAGGTCAGCAACATCCAATCAGAGCTGAGAAGTTCTCATAAGGTTTATCTCCATGTTTGGCTGCAAGCAAACTTGATCATGCCAAGAAAACGTGCCATGTTAACACTGGGCAGGTATAGAGCTCACAGATGCTCAAGTAAAGTACCTGCCAGTGTAAAGTCATGCTGGTGTGAGAGACTGAGAAAGAATAATGAAAAAATACTGCACTGATTAAAAGGAGATAAAACAGTCATGTCGTGCACACAGCACATTATCACGTGTACCTGTGAGTGGACGCAGCTCAGGTCATCCACCAGTACAGACTTTCTCGGCAGGACACGATCCTTGACTGCTCCCCCCCTGCTGTGAACACACGTGCACATGTTTACTTAGTTATGTTAATGACATACAGTAGCATAGACATTTATATAAAGCTAACTATAATTACTATATACTAAACCTAACACTTAAGAAAACTGTTTGTGTAAATGCTGTGACTGAGGTATGTACTGTACACAAATATATAAGAGACCACTTCTGTTAGTTTAGTCTAATATAGTTAGTTCTAATACAATCCTTCAGAAATCATTCAAATATACTGATTTAGTGCTCTAGAAAAATGATTATTGTCAATACAAAAAAAGTTGTACTACTGCAAGCAAATCATTTATTTGAAAAAGATTTTTTTCTACTATTATCCATGTATTTACGGTCGCTTTAAATCCAATTAATGTATTCTTGTTTAATAAAACATTAATTTCTTTCAAAATACAATTTTTCTGACCACAGTCTTTTGAACAGTAGTGTACTGTAAGTTACTTTTTTCTTTAAAACAAAAAACACTTCTGGTACATGTCAGAGTCAGGTCTTAGAGCATTAAAATTATCTTCTTTTTTTTTTACGTTTTTATATTTAATTTCTAAAACACATACTGTATCAGAATATATGTTATTATTTTAATATAATAGATATTTCCATTATGTAACCCCAACATTTCCACTCAGTTTCTTACGTACCCATCCTGGCATGGTGCCAAGTCACTTGTGGAGTCTGTGTGGCGTTGAAGGTTCTCCACCTTCTTTGTGTCTGTTCTCAGATGGGTGGTGCTGAGAAGAACACTCTCTGTGGGCTGCAGACTCTCTGTAATTCTTCTCAAGGTTTCAAGATGCACTGAACGCTCAGCTGCTGTGGCACATACCTGAGGTTTAAACCCAAAACAAACTAATTCCAAACTCTTCGACAATAATGATATAATGAAAAGTATTTTTATCTATATAAATCGAACCATAAAATTTGACTACCACAAAAAAATATATATTTTAAAAATGAACTACAATTGTGGTTTGGGAGTTCCCATTACAGGTAATGAGGCTTGCTAACTTGGCTAACTGGTAGTAATAAGAGAGATATGCATGCAAAATATGATTATATAGCTGAAAGGAAGACAAGTAACCATCTATATCAACCTGTCAAAACAAATGATCAAAGTTACAACAAAATCAAGTGTTGATGATTTAACCATTTTAAAATGATAAAACTGAAGTTTAAATAAAAACTACTGGACAAGGTTTAATAACATTCAGAGAATTGATGGACAGGAATAATCTTCATAAACTGGTAAAAAAAAAAAAAAAAAAAAAAAGTACTGAGCAAAGAAGAGACTAATTTGGACTTAAAGCAGTTATGTTCACATGCAGAGGCATGTAGATTAAGGAATGTGTTACCTGCACACACACAGAATTACACTGCCTAAATAACAGGACAGGGTGTTATTTAAGTAGTTCTAGATCCATCAAAAGATGCTATGATTTAATCATTAATGCTGGGATAAGTTCACATAAGGACCATGGTGGCATTTGTCCTTCCAAAGTGCCAGCTGATCTACCCAGTATCAGAATACACCAAGGGTTAGTTAACAAAAAAACAAACGAAAGACTAATAGATTAGGTACATACACTGTATCACATTTCAGTACATATGCATGCATGTGTTTTTAAATAAAAACAAACATTCATGCATAACTCAAGATTTATTAATAATAACTATGTCCAAACAGACCATACATGTCCACATGTTTTAATTATGTATGGTGTGGGTTGTTATTGCTAAATAAAGAACTATCGAATGTGCCTTTAAAACTTTTCAGGAAAACATAAATGGCAGGTAAATATGAGCAATTGGCAAACACTGCCTAAACCTATCACAACAATTCACTGTACTGAGTAGCATACACTAATGTACAGCTAGAAAGACTATGATCTCTTTCTTACCTCCCATTGGGCCCTGACTGACTGAGAGAGGAGGTCCATGTCTCTGAGCTGGGCATCAGAGCAGAAATCACCCATTCCCTCCACAGCTTCTAGAAACGCCTCCAACACTGAAGGCCTGAGAAGACGTGACACTGCCTATAGAACAAAAAGATATCAGCAGTCATTAACAGCTTCTGTGTATGTGTTTTGACCAACTGTATGTTTTTTAAACCATTATTTGATTAAATGATTATTGGATTGAAAACTCACCACATTTTGAAATGGCCTCACCTGTTTTTTCTTGGCTTGTTTTTTAGATTTGTCTCTGGTACTGATCACTGTGATGACATCCTGTATGTGTTCATGCAGGTGCTGTTTTGCTTTATCCAGTCTGCTCCTGGCCAAAGCCTGAGCTCTGGCATACACCTCATTCTGTACTGGGACATGGGGAACACCTGGAGCCTCTGATGGCTGTGGAAAGCTGTGACTTTTGGATAAAACCCTTTGTCTTTGGTGTTGGATCATCACAGAGGTCTGAGGTTGCCTTTTCGGTGGTGAACCAAGGTTCTGTTCGATTGGCGTCCTTTGTTGAGTCACCGTTGCTGGTGTATGAAAAGCTCTTGGGCAGGATGCAAGTGAGGTAACAGGCAGAGTTTGTGATGGCTCATGGGGCTTTGGAAACCTGTGACTTTTGCCCAGAATCTTTTGTCTTTGGTGTGGGGTCACCAAGGAGGTTTGTGGTTGCCAATTTGATGGTGAATCAAGATGCTGCTCGACTGGCATCCTCAGCTGAGTCATAGTAACCGATGTAAGCAACATGCTTGGGCTGGATGCAGTTGAAGATAGAGACTGCAGAGGGTTTGATTGTTCAATGTCACTGCTTTGGCTCGAGTCTATAGAGATAACCTGAACGTCTGTTGGTCCAAAGCCCCTGGTTTCGTCTGAGTCTACAGATATAACCTGGAGAGAGTCTAATGGTCTAAATCCACTGGTTTGGCTTGAGTTT
This sequence comes from Tor tambroides, assembly GCA_021397915.2. Lineage (NCBI taxonomy): Eukaryota > Metazoa > Chordata > Actinopteri > Cypriniformes > Cyprinidae > Tor > Tor tambroides. The sequence continues at coordinate 13,867 of JAFVLL020024544.1, read as the reverse complement.
GCAGAGACGACATGTAGCTCTGATGGTCCAAAGTCACTGGATTGGTTTGGGTCTACAGAGATAACCTGTAAAGGTCCAAAGCCACTGTTTTGGCTTGCGTTTACTGAGGCAGCTTGAAGGTTTGATGGTCCAAAGCGATTGGTTAGACTTGAGTCTACAGAGATCAGTTGAACGTCAGTTTGGGGTTTCAACTGAACCTTCCTGCTAACAACAGATGACAGCAAAGGCTGTTTGAGCTCTGCATGCTGTACTTGGCATATAGTTTTGCTTTGGGCTTTTGGAGATTTTTCATGAACCTGGGTGAGAAACTGGGGCTGTATGCCACTGGTGGTTTCCAGTTGTGACTGTAGCTGAGAAGAATGGAGTTCTTGGTTTTTAGGTTCTACTGGGCTCTCAGGAGAAAGTTTGCTGCTTTGGAAGAAGGTCTGATCCTGATAGTGTTGAATGATTCTAGTTTGGGATTCAGGCTGAGAATGTGCCTGCACAAAAACCTTGGAAGCAGGCTGCGCACCTACAGGCTGTCCTTCACGCTTCACTCCATGAGAACTGAGCATCTCAGTAACCTCCTGACAGACATACAGAAGGGGTGTGAGAAGTTACAACCTTATGATTTTAAGCATTCCTTAATCGATACTGGCCTGCAATGAAATTCACCTGACAGTGTGAGACAGTTCGTTTCAGTCGGTCTTGTATTGCCGATGTGCTGAGGTAAGGAAGGGAGGAGTTCTTTTGCACCGATGTCACAAGCACCTGCAGGTCCTCACCTTCTGTCACCACCTGTCCTTCCAACTGCAGACCTCTGGAGATCAGTGCCTGCAATGGGAATCGAAAGAGGCAACAATGTGAAAGCGCCATTTTAATCAACCAAATGAACTCCATAACTTAGTTAACTGTACTCACTTTAGTCCTGGGATGTGGCCCCCGGTGGCCCCTATGTTGTCTTTCTTTTAGGTGGTGGCAGACCTCTTGGGCTTCCGTGCTCCAGTTTTCAAGCTCAGCCAGTCTGCCCTCGAGCAGAGATGCCGCTTTCTGGAGTCTCTCACACACCTGATCCACCCGGGTCAACGTCTCAAGCGTCTGCCAAGAAACATGTCCACAGATTTGTTCAGTTCCTAGTTAAATCAATTATTCTCAGACACACAGAGTGTTTAGAGCGTTGGTAGACACTCCAACATAGGAGGGGGTACTGCACCTTAAATCTGTTTGCCTCCTGTCACAAAACGCAAAAAAAAAATTAAAAAAAAAAAAAAAAAAAAAAATGCATTGACAGTATGTAGAGAGTGTCTACCAGAATAAAGACTCCCAGTGTAAGAGTTTTTTGGATTCTGTAAAAAAAAAAAAAAAAAAAAAAAAAAGAGTTGGGTGGGGTGTAAGACCGCCAATTCTGCAAGAAGTGACGATCAACAGTAAGTTGTTTTCGCATGCTTTTGTAAAGTTATTGTTACAAATAGTATCTCTGTCTCCCAACACACTTATTTTGTATTTGTGTGAAAATATAAAATAAAAGTTCAAGATAAATTTGACTGATAGCATTTATCATATTTAATTTTGGAAGAACATAATTGTCACATTATTCATAACATTTCTGTAGACTTTGAAATAAAATTGTTATTGTGAATTCTTTTAGTCATAACTCAGTAAAATAATTTAGTTAAAGGTATCATAGGTGATTGTCTTCAGAAACATTTTTTGTTATTCTGGTTGAAAGTCTCTTCACATCCTGATAGCAATCATTAAGTTAAGTGGTCTAAATGTATTTATCTGTATTTATATATTCTGTGGAAGGTTTAGGACCAAGAAATGTCCGTCCAATCAAAACGCTCGGTCCGAGCGTTTTAATTGGCTTTCCTACCTGCCTGTCAACGCATGTATTTGCATACCTCTGCACACCCTGTTCGCGCAGACACGATACGTCATCGGCGCGTTCACGCACGCTGTGCAGAGAGAGCAAGAATGGCAGGCAAACATCAACAACCCAATCTTCCTTCCTGGTATTGTAGTACTTTTACTAACTGTGCTATAAAGTTTTCTCTCCGCTGAATGACACATGATGTAGCCCAGCGGTTCCCAATTCCAGTCCTCGCGCCCCCCGCTCTGCATATTTTGCATGTCTCGCTTAGTTAACACACATGATTCAGATAACCAGCTCGTTAGAAGAGAGCTACGTGCATGAACTGTGTTCCGATTGGCATGCTCCCTACACAGTGTTCATTGCTCCCTACTCCCTGAGAGCAGGGAAATCCGTTGAAGTTTACTTCACTTCGGAACATTCATTCACGGATTGCGCTGCTGCCTCTTCACACACAGACAGAAACTTACTAAGAAGTGACATAATATACCTCTGTAAATAAATACCATTTAAATTCACGTCTAGCACACTTTAATTGCCCTTTGTATGGAACATATATGCTTGCTTTGAACTGGACCGTTGATGTAGCCTATTGTAGTAATTTAATGTTGTCTCTGGTATTCTGCTCTTTGAGCGTATGTGTGTTCAGGGGGCGTGGCTTTGGACGGCGATTGCAGGGAGGGTGGGACATTCGCTTTCAGTGCTATCAGGCTAAAGTTAGCATTTTCCGAGATCTACAACGGCGCCTTTAGTTAAAGGTATCATTGGTGATTGTCTTCAGAAACATTTTTTGTTATTCTGGTTGAAAGTCTCTTCACATCCTGATAGCAATCATTAAGTTAAGTGGTCTAAATGTATTTATCTGTATTTATATATTCTGTGGAAGGTGTAGGACCAAGAAATGTTCGTCCAATCAAAACCCTCGGTTCGAGCGTTTTAATTGGCTTTTCTACCTGTCTGTCAACGTATGTATTTGCATACCTCTGCGCACCCTGTTCGCGCAGACGCGATACGTCATCAGCGCATTCACGCACGCTGTGCAGATAGAGCGAGAATGGCAGACAAACATCAACAACCCGATCTTCCTTCCTGGTATTGTAGTACTTTTACTAGTTATAAAGTTTTCTCACCGGTGAATGACACATGATGTAGCCCAGCGGTTCCCAATTCCAGTCCTCACGTCCCCCGCTCTGCATATTTTGCATGTCTCGCTTAGTTAACACACCTGATTCAGATAACCAGCTCATTAGAAGAGAGCTACGTGCATGAACTGTGTTCCGATTGACATGCTCCCTACACAGTGTTCATTGCTCTCTACTCCCTGAGCAGAGAAAATCCGTTGAAGTTTATTTCATTTCGGAACATTCATTCACGGATTTGCGCTGTGCAGCGTCTTCACACACAGACGAAACTTACTTGTGAAGTGTGACATAATATACCTCTGTAAATAAATACAATTTAAATTCACGTCTCGCACACTTTAATGCCCTTTGTATGGAACATATGCTTTGAACTGGAATCATGGTGGAATATCTGGTGATGTCCACTTCGCAGGGCACTTATGACTTACTAGATATAGAACAAAAGTCAGACGTGATAAGATATACATATGAAATGTGCAGAGCGGGGAGGGCGCGAGGACTGTAATTGGAAACCGTTGATGTAGTAATTTAATGTTGTCTCTGGTATTCCGCTCTCTGAGCGTATGTGCGTTCAGGGGGCGTGGCTTTGGACGGCGATTGCAGGGAGGGTGGGACATATGCTTTCAGTGCTATCAGGCTAAAGTTAGCATTTTCCGAGATGTCCCACTACACCTTTAAGTAAAAATATGATTGTGACAGCCCTATTTAAAATAAATGGATATATACAAATACGAACCAGTTCACTGAAAAGAACTGACTCAAAAGAGTGAATTGTTCACTAATAAACTCATTGACTCTTCAAAATTGTGTTTGTGTGTTCCACGGGATAACTGAGAGCAAGTAAATAATGAAAAAAAAAAGTTTCATTTTTGGGTGAACTGTGTCTCACATCTACAATTCATGTACACTTAACCTAAATATTGCCTGACCTCTGGAAGCGTTTGTCTGAGTTTCTGAAGAGTATCCTCTTTGCAGTCTGGAGATGGAGACAAAGAGTTCAGATTGAACTCAGACATCTTCTTAGTTATGCCCTGAGTAAAAAAGAAAGAAAGAAAGAAAAAAAAAGACAAGCATAAACAACCTTGACAAGAGAGTGGAGAAGAAAATGATTCTGAGAAACAGCCAAGACAAAGGCAAAAAAAATAAAACAACAACATCAAGAAAGACATAAAACAATGAAGAGACATCTAGCATAATACAAGCAGTATGAAGTACTACAGTTAGGACAGAAAGGTCAGTATACCTGGAGTTTCTTTCTGTAAATACGCAGAGGTCCAGATGACACCTCAACTGTCTCTCTAAGCACCCAGCTGGCTTCCTGCATCAGGGAAGCTAGGACACCTGGGACTGCAGAGATGGGCTGAGGGGCCACTGCCTGAAAACATGCCATTTACAACATAATAAGCACATTATTGTTAAACAATAACAACCTTTTTTTTTTTTTTTTTTTTTAAAATCAACAATCACAATCTTTTCAAGGGTGTAGAATGTTAAAAAACAAAGAACAAGAACAATCACATGCTTTGATGAACAGCAAGCACAGATGATGAAACAGAATGCTTCTTTGGTTTTGAAACACAATGGGCTGAAGTACCAGCTTGTCAGTGTATTACTCAAAGAAATTGAAAAACAGTAGCAAAGATCCACCAACAAGTTATGCAACTTAGAGAGAATCGAAAAAGGCTGGGTCTTGGCAGTTTAAAGGCAAAACTCTTTATTCAATCTAGCAGAACAAGTTCAAATTGACAAATAACCAGGATCCAAAATAAACTCTTTGACACACCCGCTTGTGAATGAACTGAGCAAATGCACCAGCCATAAATATATCTTATCAACTCTGAAACTTTATTTTGCATTATTTCTGTCTTTAACAATGAATTTCCTTGAATATTTTGTGAGAAACACCTGCATCATGTTTTTTGTTGCCAACACAAAAATATTTTGTTCTCATATTCAAATTATATACTGAAATTGGTGGTGTAATGTGAAAACTATTATGTGTGACATTATGTGTGTCAGTTTTATAACAGGCATCCTAGATAGACGGATAGAACAATTTCCACTGAAAATGTTTGCCAGAATTAAAATTATGAGAGATATCGCTTGTGGTTTTGTCTCTTTGTTTTGAATCACTCAGATTATAATTCAAATTTATAGTAATAAGATGCAGTTTCTTTTAAAGTTACTAGAAAGTGCTTTATTTCTTCAACAAAGACAACTCTTACTTGCAATTTGGCATTTGGCAAGTGTTAATTTTGGACCCTGATGAAAACTAAAGTGTTCTATCTTTACAAACTCACAAACTTGGTCCTTTTTATGAAGTCAGCCCACCGCATGTTCAGTTTGCGGAGCTCTTCAGTCAGAGAGTGGCTGGTGGGGGCGTCACTCATCTCAATGAGAAAGTTTCCCGCCTCATTCAGCTGGGCTTGACGTGATCTCCACTCATTCAGACTGGAGGAAAAATGCTTGTGCTGCATTATGAAAGAGATCACAAGACAATTGACAAATGAACCTCTGAAAAAAGCAACCGCATTCAAACAAAATGCCCTCACCTAAGAGATTACCCTCATGAACTTACCAAACATCTCAACCATACTTTTCAAGTGCATCTTTGGTGTTCAAATACTTTTTGGGTCACTGTATATTTTGTATCCTGTATTTCAATGACAAATGCTTTATAGTACCTCTTGAGTCTCTGATTGTTTCTCCTGCCCGAGCCAGACCTGTAACAGATACAGGCAGTCTTTGTAGGACTCCCATGCAGCCAGCACACGCTCCATGGTGGATCTTACTGATTCTGCAGCTTCTGTACTGACTCCCGTCTCACTATCTGCCTCTTTTACCTGCCTGTTAACCACAGGTGAGTCGTCTGCTGGAAAGGAAACCGAGGAGAGAGGGTAAATCAGATAGAAATTACAGGAAAAATCACTAGCTTTCATAAAAACCTAAGTATAACAGAACTGCCAACAACATAGACTTACCCAGAGATGCTTTATTGGTATAGATGACTGCTGTGTCCTTCAGCTTTTGAAGTGCTTCCTTCAACATCCACACCTGACCTTGCTTGTCAACAGTGTCCTAAATGGCAAATAAGCATAGTTTACAATTAATTTAAGCTTTTATGTTTTTAGGTTGTCAGGGACATTAAACTACTCCACAGTCCACTTTTATAGACTTGTTGTGTTTATACTTATGCTCTTGCAAACTAATCTAACACAAACTTACCATTTTACAGATTTTAAATTAATTTTTAAATTAACAAATTAATTCGATTTTTAATTGTTTAATCTTTTAAAAAAGAAAGTTGCAGCTTTTTACTTTTAGCAATTGCACTGTGTTTAGATCTCAATTAACAAAAGTTTTGTTCATTTGTCAAGATTACCAAGATTGACAAATTTGTAAGAATGAGTTTGTCATGCAATAATGCAAAAGCCAACTGAAAAATCCTAATTGCTTTCTGTGAACCAGTGTGATGTTTATTTCATCTCTGCAATGCTTTATTGTTAGAAGACTGTTTAGATATGGCTTCACTACTTTATGCCTTACTAAATGCAGAAATTGTCAACAAACCGTTAAAAAGGCAAGCAAGTTCTCATGTAGTTGCAGTCCTCAACAGTAAACGTTTTCAAAATTCACTTTTGAGAGCTGACTGCATGCAATTTATGTTGAACAAACTGTGAAAGTCTTGTAGTAATGTTTACCACAGACTTTATTTTACTCACATCAAAACTTAAATCGAAAACTGACATTCTAAAAAAACAAATGGCAATGGAAAATTGGCAATAACTGATCTATAGGGCCACATACATGCCAATCCTGTAGCAGAGAGAGCACAGACTCCTGGGAGCCGTAAGGCCCTCTCCACAAGCTCAGCTTAGACTTCAGATGTCCCAGCAGGTCATAAACATGGTGCATCTGCTCTCTGTATTGTAGCTTGACGCCGTGGTACTTGGCTGTCACTCTGGCACTGGTAAAACTATCAAGGAGAATGAGGAACATTAGCAAGAAATCTGGATATCTTGAAGAAGACAACATTAAGAGAAACTGAAGGATGGCCCTGCTGAAAAGACCATCTTAGAACAGCAACTGGTCTGTTTTGTTACTACTTAAGATGCCTAATAGACATACCAGCATCTGATGTTCTAAACTCTACAGATGCTGGTCTTTTCAGCAGGAAGCACTGAATAGATTTTGTTTTCCAACCGTCTCTTGATCTCCTCCAGCTTCTCGACTGGCACCTCATCATCTGTGTTATGGTAGTGATGAAGGGTGTTCAAGTGCTGGCTTAAGTCCTCAACCAAGACCTAAGGAAACATGAAGAGCAAACAAAGATATGCACATAATTCAAAAATACAAATTAAAGCAAGATAATATCTGTCTGCACACTGACCTTCAGCTGTTCTTGCTTGTGTCTGGCGTCTCTGGCAGCAAGTCCATGATCTTCAGCGCTACCGCTGTCTTCAGATAGCACAGCCTCCATACGCAGGAGCCACCGGCCCAGTGTGTTCAGAGGGGCTGGCAAACCAACATCAAGCTCTGTTCTATACTCTTGTAACTGGGGAGAAGAAGTGTGCAAAATAATCTAAGATATTTAATTATTTAATTATTTGAATAGTACTTATATTACTTATACTAATATTTTTTTCCTGTTAGTCCAGTATGTGACCTGCCAGTATTTTATTTTTTGCACATTTTTTATGTCAAAAAAAAAAAATATTTCTTTAAGAATAGAAGAAATGAAGAATATACTGTATACTGAAATATATAAAATATTTATTTTTAATTAAATGTTACAGAATATTAAATTTGAATAATTGGGATTTTACATTTATGTTTATGCATTTAGCAGATGCTTTAATCTGAAATGACTTACAATGGAGCAACATAAGTATTATTTATTATTATTTATTATTTTACATTCAACATACCTGATACCCTTCTTCAGAGCTAAAAATATTCATAGTACAAAATGCCAAGTTTATTAGAAAGCTAAACTACTGTAGGTTATATTTATTTAATTCATTCAGGGTTTTAATTTATATTTAATTTAATTTTAATTTCTAGTGGAATTATTTATTAAGATTGTTATTTTTATTTATATTCATGTTTTTATAGCAAAGAATAGTTGGATGTTATGCTGCTGTAAGGTTGTTTCTGGGTTTGTTATGTTTAAAAAAAATAATATTCTGAAATTATTCTGATATAAAGTTTTAAAAAACAATATTGGTGATTTGTTTGGAATTTCCAGTCCATTCCCAAGACTATCAGAACTGCCTAATTTCAGTCTGTATTTGGTGACACATTTAATAAGCAGAATTCACCCTCTCCTCCATGGTGTCCCAGGCTTTTCTCAGTGCCATCTGCTCCTCACTTGGTGTAGCGCAGCGTCTCATTGCACTGAGAAGTGGAATAACTGGACGTCGCTGGTCATAATAAGTCCCCACAAAGTTCTGAAATGCCTTGGATAAAAAACAGACACACATTCAGGGCTTGTCATAAGATGCATGTTACATATTAGGGAGTGATAATTTACCATTTTACATTCAGCATACCTGATACCTCTCTGCATATCCCTTCCACTCTGTGGAATTCCACGCCTCCAGTAACTCCTGACAGGCTCGATCTAGCCAGCATTTCATCTCTCTGGCTTTCTGACTGCGTGAAGCCTGAGGGCAGGGCAGGAAACACAGAACCGAATTCAAGATTGATTGGAAAATCAGAAAGCATGTAGAAACAAGCAGAGGCTGATGCTGGAATGATATTTTTGACAGAGAAAAACTGTGAAGGAATTCACAAGTGCTCTGCGACGTCTGTACCTGGTGGATTGGTGAGGCCAGCACAGCAGGAGTGAAGTATGTAGGGAGGTTGACAGGAGAAAGGCATGTGGGAAAGAGCAGAGTTTGAAGCTGCATCCAACCAGGAGGGGGCGACAGAGAGTAGGAGGAAGCAGAGTTGAAGGGGCATAATATGGGAAAGGGGGTTAAGAAAAAGAAAGAAGGAAGGAATGAACGAATAAAAAAGGCAGACAAGCAAAAGCAGAGACCTAGATGAGAGATTCCGTTGGAGATGGTTTTACCTCAAAATCGTCATCAGCTACAGGCAGATCATTGGAATACTGCAGGAACTGAGCGATGTATGTCATGATAGACTTCTCATCAGGGTTACTGACATCAATGTCTGAGAGGAAAGAGAATTTAGATGTACATAAATCTGTCAATAACCTTAAAAACACATTGCATTGTATACCACACTCAAAATATTATCCCTTTGCAAAGGAACTCATTACTGAAATATAAAGGATCTTGCATATTTTCATGTATAAAGATTTGCTTATATTGTTGGAAAAATAAAAATGTATTGTATAAATATATTTAAATGGCCTTTTATGCTGTCATTATAATTAGTAATTTATTATATCATATTTTTATTATATTATAAATCGGGGTGGGGAACGTTGATCCTGGAGGGCCACTCTCCTGCAGAGTTTAGCTCCAACCCTGAAAAAAAATATACCTAATTGCATCCTGATTAGCTGGTTCAGGTGTGTTGATTAAGCTGGGAGCTAAACTCTGCAGGGACACCGGCCCTCCAGGATCAAAGTTCCCCACCCCTGTTATACATATTACAGTATATTTTATTTAGTATTTACTTAGTATTGATTATTCATCTATTTTCAACCCACTATTAGAGCAGTGATTCTCAACCATTTTGACCAATATTTTCACAACGTTTTCCACAAAAATCTTTGTAGGCCCCATGACTTTTCCAGTTGCTCATAATTTACTGGAAAAGAAACATTTTGTGTTCACAATTCCCACCCAAAAAATATTTTAGCCTGGCACGAAAAATGTAACTAGAAAAATTTTAGAAAAATGTATATGTATGATAAAAATGCCTGTAGTTTTACAAATGTATTCATTTACATGGCTTTTCCATAAATGATGTCTTTTTTAGAAATCACATTTTTAAAATTCGCTAGTATCGCTACCTTATGAATCCAGGTTTTTCAAGAGAGCTATTGAGGGTGTAAATTAATATGATAAAAATATCTTGTTTTGTCTTATTTTAAATATTAAACCATCTTAAGGCCACCTTGGATGTTTGCTGAGGCCCAACTAGTTGAGAACCACTGTATTAGGGAAAAAAATGCAAAATAAATATAAAATAAATTAATTGTTTTTATTTCTTTGTTAAAAATTCGCACTATGAATAAATAACGGATAATGGATAATGCTGCAAATAGCTTTCACCTTCTGGCTCGAGCAATCTGGGAATTCCGAGCTCCTTCTCAGCGAGGTGAAACGCCCTCTCCAGGTTTTCCCGGTGGCTGCTGGTCTGCGCTTGAGAGAGGTCCACCAGATCAGGTCTAAGGGAGCAGAGAATAGCCAGAAACACCTCACCACTCCTCCAGCTGGACTTAAAGTCCCTCACGCTGGCTGAGCAACCAACTCTGGAGAAAGAAAACAATCATTTTAGAGGAACAACTGGTGTGGAAATTGAACAGACTAAACAGTTTGACCAAACATTCACAGTGCATGAAAGATGAAGCTCACTTCTTGCACTGGTCCCGAACCCACAGGAGCAAAGCCTTCTTAGCAGACAGACGGAAACGCATGTGGAGCGGTGATGCTCCTCGAGGAACAGGACTACTGCCTGGAGATCCAGGAACAGAATCCAGACTGGACAGAGAGTCCAGGGATGATGAACGGGATCCGTAAGAGAGAGTGCTGGCTAGCTCCTCTATCTGTAGTAATGAGGAGAAGTGAGCATGTTTAATACAGATTGCAGTTCATACATTCACAAGAGAACACACATAGGTTATATACTGTACATATTCTATCCATGTCTCTAGACCCTGTCATCAAAGAAAAAAAAATTCTTCTGCAGTAATTTCTACCAGAAATTTAGCTTTGCCATCTCAGCAAAGTATTTTAAATCTTTTAAACTTCTAATATATTTTAAAATATATTAGAATACAAACCAGTTATTTTAAATTGTAATAATATTTCTAAATATTACTGTTTTTACTGAATTCCTTAACAAATAATGCAGTCTTTGTGAGCATAAAGATACTTGTTTCAAAAACATATATATATATATATATATAATCAAACATTCAATCTGACCCCAAACTTTTGAACAATAATAATGGCATACATTTTAGCATATTTTTTCATACTGTAAACTTAAAAAGCCTTACGTGACTAAACAGAACCACTGAACTCATTCAACCCATGTTCTCTGACATAAAAGAATCTTCTGTAATACTATATGCTTCCTGTGTGCATTGTTATTTTGATATTCTTTTCTCTTCTGGAAGAAATAAAAGAGTCTCACATCTCAAAAAGTACAGGCCCACTCTGAGCTAAAATGCTAAAGGTCTTGAAGTAAACAATGACAAACAAACAAAACAGCTCAAGGCAAAGAAAGATGTAAGTATACTGTATAAGATATGCTAGTTTTTGTAAAAACACATGGGGCCGGTTGCATAAAAAGGTCTAGTCTTAAAAGTTAGTCAGCTAATTTTTTTCTCTAATTTTTAAATTCAGTTACATAAAAACGTATATTAGTGTAAATTGAATTTAAAAAATAAGAATGATTACCCCTTGGCTAACTGATAATTGGTAAGAGTAGTTCTTAAGGCAACATAGAGGCTAAGTTTATGCAACCAGCCCATGGTGTCTTCACTGTTATACTCACATGACAGTGCAGAATGATGGTCCATATCAGGCCCAGAATGATGGAAGGTTTCCCCTCTATGATATCTGGGATGTTTATGTTCACCAGCTTGATCTGAGAGAACGTAAACAGTTGTTTATGTCATTTGTATATAAATGTTAATATCCAAACAGATGGAAAATCATCACCAGTCTTGTGAGAATCACAAAAACTCCCTTACGGATTTACTCTTCAAGAAGTTCAAAGCGGTCTCGATGTTGCCTCTCTGCTGAAACACACCATGACCCCGCTCGCGCTTCTACAGAGAAACAAACAAACTCTACTGTAAGCAGCATTTTTAAACATTTCAACGATTCAGAATAAACAAATACTTTCTTGGTTGAATCTCTGTGAATCTCAGGGGTATGACGATGATATTCAGCACTCACCATGCGCTGGCCGCTCATCACCTCCAGTAGGTCAAGTAATCGAGTCCCATCTCGAAGATCAGAGAACAGATCCTGGACAACAGTTGGATGGCTCCTCTGAAACACACATCAGTATTTTATCTGAACGTGTTAAAGGTGCTCACAGGGCAATACACTGAGCATTCCTAATGCTCAAATAAACAGTGAAATAAAGCATGGATTAAAACAAAATAAAACAAAATAAAAACAAACAGAAAAATGTAGAAAAACATTTGAATATATTATTTATTTATTAATTATTATTAACTTATTATATTAACCCTAAAGCCTACTGTATCATTTGATCGAAAATGGTTAAGGCCTCTAAATGATCAACATGATCAAAGTTTTGCTAAAAACAGTTGTACACAATCTACTACATGCTTTCTGTCATCTAAAAGATAGTTTATAATTTTTTTGTCATAAAAATATCAGCAGTTGCACTAAACTGTTTGGGGCTCTGAATAAAATTGAGGAGTTTTTTTTCCCCTCTGAGTCTGAGTATAAGCTCTGCATATAAAGGCATATTTCACACAAAAATGTTGATTTTGTCATTTACTCACCCTCATGTCATTCCAAACATCTGTGAGTATCTTTCTTATGTTGAACACAGATATTTTGAAGAATTTTGAAAAACCAAACAGCTGTTGGTCCCCATTGTTTTCCATAGTAGGGAAAGAAGTACTAAGGAAATCAATGGACCATCAACTGTTTGATTACCAACATTCTTCAAAATAACTTCTTTTGTGTTCAACATAAGAAAGAAGCTCCTACAGGTTTGAAATGACATGAGGGTGAGTAAATGATGACAATTTTCATTTTTGGGTGAACTATCCCTTTAAAAGCTATAAAAGCCTGATGTATCATATGATACTCAATAAAAAGCACATACAGGTACACAAACCTTTATAATATTTTGTCTTAAGTTTAAAGAAACTGTTCCATTAAAAATACAATTAAATTCCATTTATTTTATGTACATTTTATTTAAATACATTTTAATTGCAAATGGTGGATATTTAAAATCATAATTCATTGAGTATAGCTGTTCTTTTTATATGATATTGCATTTTTTATTTATAAATGCACATGCAAATTGACTGACAATAGTGCTGATGCACAAAGTACCTTTGGAATATTTATTACAATCTTCTTTTGGAGTAGACTGATGTGACAATCTCTCAAAATAAAAGTAATTTGGAAATGAGTCTTGATATTTTGTGATTTCCGAATAGTAATTCACGCATCAAAGGGTTAATCTGATGTAAAATGATGCGATGCTCTAGCTATACAAAGATCACTGGAACTCTACATAGGTTATCACTTGCACGAGGTTTAAGAGCGCTTGCGTTTAAAACATGGCCAAGTGTTGGTGGACGGGCTAAATGGCTCATGTTACAGGCCGCTGAAGCGCACCGCTGCCGGGCGAAGAACTATAAATAAATCAAGCTCCTTGGCATATGCAATGCTCAAAGGCAGACAGAGCAGAACAGACCTTCCTTGCTGACCAGTGAGTCAGCGATTCAGCTACAGCCTCAGTTCAACTTTTAACACTTCTAGTCTATATAGAGCCATTACAATAAGTTATGAGTTGTTCTTGGGTTTACCTTAGTGAGCTGTGCATTGATCCAGTTTGTGAACGTCCTCTTTTGAATCTGCTCCTGTTCCACTGTTAATAAAATAACATTACATCAGAGAGGATTATTCCTGGACCAAACTCAGTTAAAAAAAAAAAAAAAAAAAAATTAAAA
>JAFVLL020024542.1:0-21603 GCA_021397915.2 Tor tambroides | reverse complement strand
GGACTGTAGAAAGAGGAAGCCGTATATGCTGGTCCAGAAAGATGGGCATGCTGGTTTTGGACTGCTGATTGGTGGTTTTGGAGGAGCTTGGCCTTGGGCACACAGCTGAGAGTGCAGTATTCATTCAGCGTGTTGCGCACCTTTACCAGCTGTGTGGCGGCGAATTAATTACGCTTACGGATATTTACCGTGGTGATAGGGCAGAAATTAAATTAAAAATGATTGTTTCCACGAAACAGTTATGATAAAAAATAAATATGGGATATTCAATCATATTTATGTCGTTTTTTTTTATTTGAGACAGCTGTGGATAATCCGAAAAATCAGTTTTACAACTGTTTGTCACGATACAAGATTTCATTAGTCGTTAGCATTAAATTTGACTATTCTCGATATTACAGCAAAGCTGTTCAGCAGACTCATAACTATTAAACTAATTAATTTAACTAATTTAAAAGTGCAAATCAATACTTAAATAATATAGTGGCGTATAACCTTCGACTATTTTTCAGTTAAGTAGGCTACACATTGCTTCGGTAAGACAAGTAAACGGTAATAAAATGAAGAGAACAAAGAAACGCATTAGGAACAAAGAGTGCTTGACGTGTTCCAGTATCTAACTCTAGAGGGCTTATTAAAGCTAAAGCTTAAAGTTATCCAGATACGAGCAGTGAGGGAGTGATTTTCTTTTTTCCCTGCCAATATTTATTGAGTAGCCTATTATTAATGACATAATGGACTGCGGGAGGTTTAGGCTGCATTTACACTGCAGGACCTAATGCACAGATCTGTTTTTGACATATTAGATTTTTTTCATTCTGTCTGTGTACATTCACTTAAGACAAAGCTGACTGTGTCTAATATCTTGGCAAGACCTGCATTTTAACGGAGAAATGCATTTGACCGCGCAGTCGAGTGCGCGAGCAAGCTCTCTTCAGAGGGCACGCGCACAAATACGCGTGAGCGTTTCAAAAGCAGTCGTTTCAGTGATCCTTTTGACATAGTTAATAGTTATGGCTTTTTGACCGAGCAGTAATTGGTACTGTAAGTTTAAATGTTGGCTTTGGTTAAAATAACAAGAAACCCTTATAATAATTACCCAGAAGAGTTATGCTTTTCATGGCACTGTCAGAATTTTTTTTAAAGGACAATATTGACCACTGGAATTGATTTCCAGGGTTATTTTCATCTATTATGAGGGTGTATTGTTTTGCAACTCTATAAAACGGACTATATGTCACCCATTTATGTCCATTACATGCATCAGTCAATAGAAATAAATTCTCATTCTGAACAATTATGGCTGTCACCCATCAAATTAGTATCAAATACAAAGAAAAACATCTGTAATATCTGTACATATCATAACACAAATGCTTTGCTTGAGTATATTACCAGTCCCTTTGTTATAGATCAGTCATTTTTGCCCCAAAGTTTTTTTTCTTTTTCTTTTTTTGTTACTTTCAGTGATGTTTTTGCTCCAAGTGCAGTTTACTGTTTGACCCTGCTTTAGATTTCTTAAAACACTTTTGTTCCTGATAAAATTCAACCGTAAGCAAGGCTAAGCGTAGCTTGAAGGGTTCATCCCTCCGGCTTCTGGAGGTATATTCGAGGTTGCCTTGAATCATCTAAGTGTTATTGAATAATGAATAGCTCACTGAGCTATCATTAGACATTTTCCTGTTTCCTGTTTCCATTTTCTTTTTCTTTTTCTTTTTTTTTTAAAACGTTTGATAACTGTTATTTAATAAGTAGGTTTGGTCCATAATTGCAATATAAGTGCACTTAAAATATTCAACCAGTAATTCTGAAGTGACCCAAGTAGAATTTTAATGGGTTCCAGAATTATGAATACAGTCAGAGAGTGTGATGTTTTCCACTTAAATAGCTTTTCTCTCTGCTTTACTTCGCTGATTTTAAGACTATTAGATATTGCTTGTGTTACAATTACCCTTGAATCTACTGTGCTGGCTTTTGAATTGCCGGAGGTCAACGCTCACTTGTTGTTCTGTGGAAAATGTGTCTATGTTCTTCTTCCTTTAAAAGGCTAGTTTAAAAAAAATGAACATTCTGTCATCATTTACTCACCCTTATTTCATTCCAAGCCTGCATGATATTTTTTTTTCTGCTGAACATGCAAGAACGTCGGAGTACAAACAACATTTGACCCCAATTGACTTTATGTACAAAGAAAGAGACATTATTTTCTTTTGTGTTTTACAAAAGACAGAAAGTTAATGATAGAATTTTCATTTTTGTATGAACTGTACCTTTAAGTCACATCTGTTCAAGCTGTATACAAAAAAAATTCTGCAATTTTTGAACATGTTGTGACCAAGGAAAGAGTACATGAAATGTGAAATTGCCGGAAGCTGCATTTTGCTCAAAGATTGCTTTGGCTATTTTACCGAGAATAGTTCTCAGTCATTTAACTTTCATTTTGGAGCAAAACAATTTGGCAGCCAGATCCATTTGGAATGAGCACAGGTACAGACATCTCTAATCCTCGTTTTGGTTAAAAGCCTGGTTTAAACCCTAATGATCCTCTATAATCATTAACCTGCTCGTCTAGAAGGAGATCTTTGATAGTCAGACATGTACAGGACACAGGAGGCATTTTCCCTTTAAATTTATCTCTAGTTTTGTCTTAGCCCATCGTGCCTGCCTCTAGGTAGGGTAATGATGCATATAGCCTGGGTGTAATTTTATTTCCAATTTCCATTGCTGTAGTTTTGCCTCAAATGATGTTACGCTAGCGGTGCGCAGTGGATGGCTGTGCGCTCCTAATGGCTCTTAGGGTAATGAGAGCTAAAATAGCCTCGGTGCTACATTTGGATCAAAGCCATCATCTACCGTTGTTGCCCCCCCCCCCCCCATTTCATCAGATGAGGACAATTTACTTTGGAGACTTGTTACCCTGCTTTAGTTATTCATAGCCATTTTTATGATGGATTGAAACTCTACAAAGGAACAAATGCAAGTCAATTCATTCTCTACATTTGAATGTGGACTAAACAACCACAGTGTACCTGTTCTGGACCGGCTGTGAGACACAATGGATCACTTTCAATTAGTTACTCTGGGGAGTTCACTCTGCACTATAATGGCCCCTCATATTTCATGTTGATTGTTGTAACCCGTAGCAACAGGGTAGCCAATAGCTGGAAGATGCACCTGGAGAGGAGGGTTGTGAGGCTGTTGGGGTGCAGTGGAATGAGAGCTGTTGTTCCTGCCTGGCTGGCTTAGTCCGGTGAGGGGTCTAGTACCCCTGGGGAGTGAATTATTACCTGTCGGACCTAGGGCCTGCGCATCATCCATTACGCAGCCCTCTTGCGGGGGTAGCCAGCCCCAGCATGGCAGCGCGATCAGTGGGCCTTGGCCTTCAAACCTGGCCTCCTCTCTCTGGGTGGGTACAACTTGTGGCGTTCCAGCTATTATGAGCATCTCCAGAAGTTGCGAGTCCTGGCATTATATACAAATGCAAAATAGCCCTACAGGTGGGGATGTGCGATTAATTGAATCGCAATCGCGGTTTGAGATGTTGCGATTTGTTAATCACAAAGCCTGCAATGTGGATGCGATATTACTCAAGGTCAAGGTCAAAATTTATTTATATAGCACTTTTAAACATCACAAATGTTGACCAAGGTGCTTCACAAGCAAAGCAAAATACACACAAATAAAACCAAACCAAGGATATTCAATCCGAAAACTTAGAAGTACAATAAAAACAAAATTGTATAATAGTCAAAAAAGTTAATAGGCGTACTATATCCCAAGAAACTACAACCCCTGGCATTTAAGAGATGCATAAAAATAAATCCAAAATTATGAGTAAGCCTTAGAAAAAAGGTAGGTTTTAATTGATGCTTTAAAAAGGCTTAGTGTAGAAGAAGCTCTAATAGTTAAGGGTAGTGTGTTCCAAAGTTTTGGAGCATAGACTGAAAAAGACCTGTCGCCTTTTGTTTTCAAACGAGATTTTGGGACATTTAATAACAGCTGGGCTGAAGATCTAAGTGATCTCTGAGGAGAATAAAAACTTAAAAGTTCTGATATATAAATAGGGGCAAGTCCATGTAGAGCTTTAAACACATAAGTTAGAACCTTGAAATCAATTTGTTGTTTCACAGGAAGCCAATGGAGATTACTCTGTTACAGAGCATATGCATGACTGCCAGCCTTGAGTGGCAGTCTTACTAACCAATGGAGTGAGCGCACCTCCGTTCTCCCCAATCAGCACTGCTCTAGCCAACTGTGTAAACGCCCACCATTTAAAAAGGTTCAGATCGAAAGTTAGGCAAATTAAAACTAAAGAAAAACGTATGTAACTTCAGCCTCGAAATGACAGAAAACGAACAAAAAAGGTAATTTGCAAGAGCTGCGTCACAACGCATATCAAGAGCTCAGTTCTGCTTTCAGTACTGGAGAATAAAAGATACATTTTTAGATGTTTTTATTAGTAGGCTACATGAACATTATCTTACACATTTTATCTCCCCAACAGATTAATTTGAAATAAGTTTATACTGCATGTTCGCTAATTCAGAAGACCGCGCACACAGCCCGTGTCTCTGAATGCTTCTCATACTCGCTCCGCTCTGCCCCACGCTGCGCGTCTCCCGCGTCTCACGGACGAGCCGCACACGCAGCCTGTCTCGTAATGCTCTTTTATACTCACGGTCTCGCGCCCGGTTCTGCTCCGCAAGTCTCTCACGAGCGCATCTGGCAATATGGACGAGGCCTGACGCACGCGCGCAACCTGTGTCAACTCGCGCCTGGCTCCGCGTTTAAAACGAATGTAAATTAAGTCTAACCGTTTGCTAATTTCACTTGGATGAAATGAAACATTCAGCACATTTCCCACTTGTTCTTAAAATCCCAAATACTTAAAAATGAATAAATCAGCCCGTGTAACATGTAATACAGGTGCATCTCAATAAATTAGAATGTCGTGGAAAAGTTCATTTATTTCAGTAATTCAACTCAAATTGTGAAACTCGTGTATTAAATAAATTCAATGCACACAGACTGAAGTAGCTTAAGTCTTTGGTTCTTTTAATTCTGATGATTTTGGCTCACATTTAACAAAAACCCAAATCTAAACAAATTAGAATATGGTAACATGCCAGTCAACTCAAAACATCTACAAAAGGTTCCTGAACCTTCAAAATGGTCTATCAGTTTGGTTCACTAGACTACACAATCATGGGGAAGACTGCTGATTTGACAGTTGTCCAGAAGACAATCATTTACACCCTTCACAAGGAGGGTAAGCCACAAACATTCATTGCCAAAGAAGCTGGCTGTTCACAGAGTGCTGTATCCAAGCATGTTAACAGAAAGTTAGTGGATGGAAAAAGTGTGGAAGAAAAAGATGCACAACCAACCGAGAGAACCGCAGCCTTATGAGGATAGTCAAGCAAAATTGATTCAAGAATTTGGGTGAACTTCACAAAGAATGGACTGAGGCTTCACAAGGAATGGACTGAGGCATCAAGAGCCAGCACACACAGACCTGTCAAGGAATTTGGCTACAGTTGTCATATTCCTCTTGTTAAGCCTCCTGAACCACAGACAACCACAGAAAACAGTCAGAGGCATCTTCCCTGGGCTAAGGAGAAGAAGAACTGGACTGCTGCCCAGTGGTCCAAAGTAATCTTTTCAGATTAAAGCAAGTTTTGTATTTCATTTGGAAACCAAGGTCCAGAGTCTGGAGGAAGGGTGGAGAAGCTCATAGCCCAAGTTGCATGAAGTCCAGTGTTAAGTTTCCACAGTCGTGATGATTTGGGGTGCAATGTCATTGTGTTGTTTGAAAACCAACATCACTGCACCCGTTTACCAAGAAATTTTGGAGCACTTCATGCTTCCTTCTGCTGACCAGCTTTTTAAAGATGCTGATCTAATTTTCCAGTAAGATTTGGCACCTCCCCACACTGCCAAAAGCACCAAAAGTTGGTTAAATGACCATGGTGTTGGTGTGCTTGACTGGCCAGCAAACTCGCCAGACCTAAACCCCATAGAGACTCTATGGGGTATTGTCAAGAGGAAAATGAGAAAGAAGAGACCAAAAAATGCAGATGAGCTAAAGGCCACTGTCAAAGAAACTTGGGCTTCCATACCACCTCAGCAGTGCCACAAACTGATCACCTCCATGCCATGCCGAATTGAGGCAGTAATTAAAGCAAAGGAGCCCCTACCAAGTATTGAGTACATATACAGTAAATGAACATACTTTCCAGAAGGCCAACAATTCACTAAAAATGTTTTTTTTTTATTGGTCTTATGAAGTATTCTAATTTGTTGAGAATTGGTGGGTTTTTGTTAAATGTGAGCCTAAATCATCACAATTAAAAGAACCAAAGACTTAAACTACTTCAGTCTGTGTGCATTGAATTTATTTAATACACAAGTTTCACAATTTGAGTTGAATTACTGAAATAAATGAAATTTTCCACGACATTCTAATGTATTGAGATGCACCTGTACTTTAATAATTGACTAAAGAAATAGTTCTTTATTTATAAAAAAATAAATCTTTCCTGTGAAATTCAGTAATTCTGTAAAAGTAGTATTACCATTATAATCTTCCCTGCAGAAAAACAAAAAAACAGTAGAACCCCTCCCAAAACACAATAGAAAATGTAATGGATTTAAGGGTTATAATGGGAATTGTATTGGTTTTAATGTAAACTATAATGGTGTCCACTGGTATTTGATGCATTCTATTGATGGGATGTAATCTAGCAGATGGCAACCAATAGAACAACAGTAATTTCTATTGAAATAATGCCCAAAACAAAAATTTTGTAATGTTTTTTATGGAAACTATAAGAATTTCTGTGATGGTTTCTATTGTTTTTTTTGTTTTTGTTTTTCAGCAGGGTAACGATACACATACTGTGCTGCACATTATTGACAATATTGAGTTGAAGCTTGACTTTGCAAATTTAAAATCGCAAATCAAATCACAATCGCAATATCTGTCAAAAAAATCGCAATTAGATATTTTTCCCCAAATTGCACAGCCCTACACTGAAAAAAATGATTCTGTGGTGAAGTAAATACTACATAAAAACAAATGTAATTTCTACATTAATTTAGTTCAGGCAATAATTAAAAAATTTGAGTAAATTCTATATTATTACTCAATTTAAGATTGTAGAAATTAAAGTTTGAACTTATAAGTATATTTTACTTAGAATTGTTTATGTTTACAAGGATTCTTTAAGTTATGATCCCATTTTTCCCATCATGCACTGGGGCATGAATAATTTAAAAGATAACATTTTTCACTGTTTTCGAGTTGTATGTACACTATTTTATGGTTGCTTTTGTTGTTAGGTTTAGTAACTTACTGTTTTGTGACATCTGGAGTTAATTTTCTACTCAAAATGACCCATTCATACTCAAACACTATCCACTGATTGTTACTGTCATTGTGTATGGTGTACGAAGTATTGAGGTCTCTGTGTTCATTTGGGTAATAATTATACTGAGTGGACATATTATTTTAAAAGGATAACAAGATGTCTACTTGCTTACTTATATGTTTGTAAGTGAACCACATGCTTTAATAGCATGTTTTTTTTTTCCCCCAGTGCTACATTAAGTAAATTTTATAAACCGTGACTGAGTGAAATGTAGCAGTGCAGTAAGCAGACCAATAGCTGAAGATCTGAAATAAGTTAAAATGTTATTTTGGTTAAACTCAATTAATTATATTTTTAATATAAATGAGTTTAAATGTTAACACAACTTGAAATTACTTAGTAGATTATATCATGTTGCATGTTTTAAGTAAAGAATGTTGAGTGAACTCAAATATTTAAGTTCATATAACAAAGATTATCTTGTTTATTTTAAGCAAAATTGTTCCAAGTTGGGTTTACTTAAGTGTGATGCAAAAATGGTGCCTATATATTTTAAGTAAATCTAACACATCAGTTTTACCAGTGTACCTACAGGTTTAAGATTCTAGCTGAGAGGTTGTGGCATCTCTGCCAGGCCTCTGTAATTTTCCGTAATGAATGGCACCGTTGTGCTAAACTCTGTTATCAAGTTGTTGGTGGTTGATGATTCTAATTTGTCACACATTCACACTTAAGGTAATTCTGTTGAAATCTTCAGCAGAGTCCAACTACCAGTTCTATTCTTACTCTAGTCTGAGGCAGGCTGTGATGCCTCCAGGATATTTTTAATGGGGTGGCCAGATTGGGACAGTAAAAATCTTAGAGTGGCACAAAAAAAGCTTGTAGCATGGTTGAATTTTGGGATATGTATGGAGTTTCTGTCTGTCAATGATTCATTGCCCATGTAGTGCTTAGTAAAATTATTATTGAATGCATTTTGTAAAAACTGACTTTAGATTTAGATGTCCAGTTCTCCAGCAAATGTCTGAACAAACATAACATACCCTATTTAAGGAGTCAGTATACGTTATATTGATTTGAAACTAAATGGCCAGTGTTAATTTCAAGAGAATGCATTGTAAATGTTCAAATTGGGAGCCATAATCCCTTTGTATAGGAAACAAATAAATCCTAAAAGACCAGGGGTCTGGTGTATAAATGTTGCTTATGCACAAATAGACATTGAAATGTATACGCAAATTTCCACGCAAATATCAGAATAAAAAATAAACTTGGCATTATTATGTGCAATATGGACACATTTATCGTCTGTGTTTTTTTTTTTTTACCATTAAACACTGTAGCATTACATGGTTGTAGGGCTGCATGATAAATCGCATGCGATTATCATGCGTATCTCGTCAGTAAAGCCAGTTCTATGATTAGTAGTAAATCTCCATCACTTGCTTTCAGATGGAGCAGCATTTAATACACAGAGCCATAGATCACTGACAAGCTATGCAATATCACGTTCATAATCGCAGATGAATCGCATTTACTGACGAGATGCGCATGACAATCACATGCGATTTATCGTGCAGTCCTACATGGTTGGAAATTTGCATATGGAAGTTATATGCAGATGAAGTTATGCATAGTAAAACTAGGTGTTGTAAGCTCCATATTGTATATAGTTGCTTTGGGCAAAAGTCAGGGTGGGATGTAGCTATGTATGCAAAATCTAGCTGACTAGGATTTGTAAATTTTGTGCAGGCTCTGGTGTATGGTTTTACAAATTTGAAGCTATTTGTATGTACGAACACTTTTTACGCAAAGCTTTAAAAGTGGGGCAGTCGTGGCCTAATGGATAGAGAGTCGGACTTGTAACCCAAAGGTTGTGGGTTCGAGTCTCATGTCCAGCGGTGATTGTAGGTGGGGGGAGTGAATGTACAGCGCTCTCTTCCACCCTCAATACCATGACTGAGATCAGACCCTTGATCAAGGCACTGAACCCCCAACTGCTCCCCGGGCACCACAGCATTGGCTGCCCACTG
The DNA here is from genome assembly GCA_021397915.2 of Tor tambroides. Classification (NCBI taxonomy): domain Eukaryota; kingdom Metazoa; phylum Chordata; class Actinopteri; order Cypriniformes; family Cyprinidae; genus Tor; species Tor tambroides. The sequence continues at coordinate 12,200 of JAFVLL020024542.1, read as the reverse complement.
CTCCGGGTGCCCACCTTTCCTTTCCTTTCCTTTCCTTTCCTTTTATAGTACATAAGGACCCTGATTTTTCCATAGTAGAGTCCAGAAAATAATATGGTCAGTTCAGTTTGAGAGGAAATTCAGTTTTCATTGTGGCATAAATTGGTTGGTCCTTGTCTGAAAATGTGTAGATATGCGTGTCAATGTTTATTTATTTATTTTAAAATCCACAATCTTGATGGTGGTGTAGCTGGGGAAAATGGCCAATCATTGGAGGTGTCAGTTGAGGCATGTACTGTCACTACTAGAAGAGCTAACACTGGGCTGTAAAGCCTGGGTGAGTAAGCACTGAACCCAGTAAAAAAATAAAAAGAGTGATGCAAACTGAGAGAGGACGAGTGTGTGTTGGACGTCACTTTGGACGAGTTACAGGCCTCAGCCCTCAGCTCCCTTCTGCCCTTGGACAGCCTGCCTGGCTTCCAGCAGCTTTGTAAGCCATTTTTCTGAAACTTTAACCTCTTGTCAAACATCACGCGCAGAACCACAGCAGCCACAGATGGAGAGAGACAGAGAACTGGCCACTCCTGCAAAGCACGATGAGATGGAGTGTATCCAGACACTACACAAAGACAGAGATATGTTTGCAAATTAAGAGAGATTAAACGCAGTAAAACCAAAGGCAGATCGCTTGCTGAGTACAACAGCTTTGTTCACTACAGATGATGTTTCATTCATTTCCATGCTTGTAATGAGTTGCATGTAGGTAAGACAAAGTGGATTTGAAAATCCTCATCACTAACAGATGTCTGATGAGGTCCAAAGTGACTTTTTTTTTTTTATTGCTTTGATGGCTTTCATGACAAAATAAATTTGACAGCGATTGTGTTTCTCCTGTCAAAAGCTGTTGTCACTTAGATGGAGATTATAGGAATTACAGGAATAATATTTTATTTTACGTTTTTATTTGTTTAATCAATTATTAGTAATACAAATGCACCAATAATAAAATTCTGAATAAAATTGAATGTTATGGCTGCTAACTGATATAGTTTCAGTGGTATATAATTTAAAAATAAAGTGCTAAAAACTAAAATCAATCATCCTAAATGCTATAGTAAATTTGGATGTCAGAACATTATAATATACACTAAGAAAAATGGATCATAATGAGATTTGCTTAATATTACATTAAATAGTCTTAGTCTTTAAATACTTTCAGTGAGCATTAGAAGACAACAAAGGTATTTTGAAAATTAAATTTGTGCAAGTATGCACAAACAAATATAGAAACCAATACTAAATAAAATGAGGATGACCAATATACACTATATTGCCAAAAGTATTGGGTCGCCCCCTTCTAATGAACAGGTTTGACTACTTTAGTAATTTCTACGAGTACAAATATTAATGTTAAAGCATATAATGATATTCTAGGAAATTGTGTGCTTCTAATATTATTGCAACAGTTTGGACGGGACCATTTTCTATTCTAACATGACAATGCCTCTGTGTATTAGGCAAGGTTCAAAAAGAAAATTATTGATTCAGTCAGTGTGGAAGAACTTGACTGGTCTGCATAAAACCAAGTCCTAATCCCAGTTTAACACCTCTGGTCTGACTGTAAATGCAGACCTTGAGCCAAAAACTCATCATCACCAAACACCAATGACTTGTACATATGGGTACAGCCATTTTAGACACTTCCAAAACTGGTGCAACAGAGATGGAAATACAATTTTTAAATACATGATTTATGTTCCCATCGTTGTTGCCACAGATTTGGAAGTGCATTTTTCTGTTCTAAAGAAGGGGGTGTCCCAATACTTTTGTCTATATAGTGTATGTACAAGTCATTGGTGTTTGGTGATCAGTTTTTGGCTCAAGGTCTGCATTTACAGTCACACCAGAGGTGTTAAACTGGGATTAGGACTTGGTTTTATGCAGACCAGTCAAGTTCTTCCACACTGACTGAATCAATAATTTTCTTTTTGAACCTTGAATACACAGAGGCATTGTCATGTTAGAATAGAAAATGGTCCTGTCCAAACTATTGCAATAATATTAGAAGCACACAGTTTCCTAGAATATCATTATATGCTTTAACATTAAGATTTGTACTCAGAAATTACTAAAGTAGTCAAACCTGTTCATTGGAAGGGGGCGACCCAATACTTTTGGCAATATAGTGTATTGTGCATCATTCATTAAAACTAAGTTATAAACCCATAATGTCTTTTATTAGCTGTCAAAATTTGACCTTATAAATGCAATGAATATCATTACATCTTTTGTCAGTTCTTTGAAAACAAATACATCATGTTGATCACGTATTCACACACTTGTGACTCATGAGGAAAGAAGTCGCTGCCTACACAAACTGTCATCTTTAAGAATGTAAGGCTAGCTGAGTAATGAGAGCTAAATGGAGACTGAGTGATAACCGTGTGAAATCGCTGAAGTGTGTCATTGTTTTTATTATTTCTTTTTTCTAGCGACGACTCTTTCCACCTGATTATGGAGTCATGATTACCCCGTTCACCTCATTTGAATATTCAACCATATCCTCAGCCTCCAGACTCCACACAGACACCTTTTTGTACTCGTCACATTGGTATGCTAGAATTCAAAGCTGAGCTCACATCCACGGGCTTTCCTCCCCAAACCGCCATCCGAAGCTGCCGCCACCCCCCTCTTGTTCTCCCACCCCAGCCTGCAATGCGAACTGCAGCTCTCTGTTTTAATTACTGTTCTCCATACATACAGGTTATTGATTGTCTCACTCCAGGGTGGTGGGCTTGGGGTTGCTCCAGATTGTGCTTTAAATGATCTCTTAATCACTTTATAATGGAACAACTCTTCCTGCTGCATTGATTACCTGCTTGTGCTGGAATTGTTGTGAGCCTTCAACTTTCTAATCTGGTTTTAAACTCTCAGGGCTCTTTTATAATATGTTTATTTCCCAGAATGCCTTGGGAAGGACGTAATGTTAACCATTCTTCCCACTTGTGGTGGAAGATAAAGCATTGTTCATACATGGATAATCTGATATAGGTTATTATGCAGCCATTTATGTTGCTTTCATCACCCTCTAATGAATTTAGAGGATGGAATCTGATTTGAAGAGTGAGTGGTTTCCTCCTGAGAATGTGCAAAACTACACATTTTTAAAATCAACTAGTCCGTGGGTTGCCTGAACTGGAAGCCCTGGCTAATTAGACTGCTTTCAGGTTCACCTGATGGATTATTGGACGGGTTTCTTGGGGGCTGTTTACATAAGACTGGTTATTATGTCCAAAAATGGCTAGACAGAGCACAACAGAAGGGGAGCAGATTTTTCTCTGTGAATGTGGCAGGATTCATTTAAAGACACTTGTCCAAGAGGGAATTTTATTGCAAATAAATAAAATATATTCAATATTGGGATGTTTTTTATATTGTTTGGGGTTAGATATTTCATTGTGCGTGTTAATTTTACTCGAAAATAGCCTTACATCCATCATCTAATGCTCACTTAAAATTAATCTGTATAACACTTATTATTTAATTCGCCTCGCTTTTTCGCATCGCGCTCAGTGTGGAAAGGCCTTTACACATACAAGTGTGTGTATTTAACCGTTCAAGGCCTATAAAGCGGCAAAAATAACTCTGTTCAATACTCCCGCGCTCTGAGCACTGTTGTCATGTGCTTCATAAAGTGAAATGAGTTCTCTATTGCTGCTGATTGCCTTTCAACGGCTTAAAATCAATTGCTTTTAAACTGCAATGTTTAAAAACGCATGTAAACAATAAGTTTATGTGACCACGCAGCACAGTATTGCCACGTGAGCGTGTGACCATGATAGAGATGATAGTCCAAAATCTCTAACGGTTGACAAATTTCTACCAGTTAATTGTGTCTACCAGTATATCACCCACCCCTAATTGGTACATTCCTAAGATAAAACCGTAAGCCTCACTAATCGACCAGTTGGTTGTTGATTATCAGTGTTTGGTTTAATGCTGATTGTTTCTGAAAAGTTCACAAAGCTCTCAAACTCCCAAAATGGGAAAATGTAAACTCACAAATGGAGAGACACAAACATCAAGCAAGACAGCAAAAAAGCAAAAGCAGAGCATAATCATTTATTCTCAGGTGTTCAGCATTATTGACAGCCTCTAAGCAAGAAAAAAGGCCGTTTATATATGTGTTTTATATTATTGGCATGATGGTGACCTTTAAGAGTCTCTCTGAGTGTTTAAGGTTTGTTTGTGTTTTGTTTTGCTGTAACTTTTATAGGCGGCTATAAAGAGCATCTGAAATGCGCTCATCAGAGTTAGTGCTGTATAAATGACTTGACTGCCTCACTGCATGTTTTTAAAATGAAAATTTTTATGGCTCTAAAGAGTGAAACGGAGCAGGAAATTACAGCTTGAAGATAAGGAGATTCTTCCTCTCACAGAGGCCGTGGAATCCCAAGGTAGCGCAACGCCACCCGTCACTCAACCAGGACTAGCAGCAAAACACAGCAGAAGTTGAAATTTATTTAGTGTGTGTGTTGGAGCAGGCGGTATTACTAAAACCTTGTATCTTGGTATAAGTAATTGTGTATATGATTTTAAAAATATATTTTTATTATATATTAATGCACACAGTAGCCTTGAAAATACGCATGGAAAATGCATGAATGTCTTTGCATTCACAAAATAACTTTAAAAAACAAAAATAACTTTAAAACTGTGTTCACATAGATTTGTCTGGTCACTTTGGGACCAATGGATTTAAAGTACTTGCAAGAAAAATAGTTCTGAGAAAAGCATGATGAAAGTTAATTCTGAGAAAAGCATGATGTCACTTGGCTGATATTTTATTTCTAATAAATTGAAATTTTCAAGTGTGACTCTGAGTATAGTAGTTTTACTGGGAATTCTGTAAAAAAAAAAAAGTTTATTATATAATAAACAAACATGCCTAGTTTTGGATAATCCAGTGAAATATGTTATTAATGAAAGCGATCTCATTTCATTTGATTTATTTGGAACTTAATGGATGCAAACCAAAATATAAGATTATTCATAAGAAATCAAGTCTGGCATTCATGCAAAAATGGCTTCATATTATGTAACACTTGAACAGTAAATCTATTATTTAAAAAAAAAAATATATATATATATATATATATATATATATTTATTTATTTATTTATTTATTTATTTATTTATTTTAGATTCTAAAATCTGATTGGATAAGCCATTTGAAGTCTTTGTACACTAGCCAATTGCATCTGCATATCTGTTAAATTCTATATTAATGCACCTTGTCAGCTAACCTCTGCCATGTGCCTTAAACTATCCCTTTACCCAAAAATTAAATTTGTCATCGTTTACTCACCCTCATGTCATTCCAAACCTGTTTGGGTTTTTTTTTATTGTTGAACTTAAAATCAGATTACCAGAATTTGATTACCAGAAGAATAATGCTGGTAATCAAACAGTTGATGGCCCCCATTGACTTCCATAGTATTTCTTTCCTTTCTATGGAAGTCAGTGGGGACCAACAAATGTTTGGTTCTTCAAAATATCTTCTTTTATGTTAAATATAAGAAAGAAACTCATACAGGTTTGGAAAGACATGAGGGTGAATAAAATAACAATTTTTGATTTTTGGGTGATTTGTCCCTTTGTTAAACTCCACGTCTTGACATATAAATAATGTCAACCAGTCGTACCTGCTGATAGCCCTGCAAGTATATTTACTATCGTACAGTATACACCATCATGACATCCGGTTTGTGTTTGTGATTCATCCTCAGGTGTGTTTTAGCATGAACTTTGAAGTGTACATTTAGTGTGACCACTAGTGCCATTTTCAAAATCCTTCCGATTTCCAAGCCCCCTATAAATAGAAAGTCTAGTATGACCTTTGTAGATACTGCGAAGGCATTCTTGTGCAGTTCTCAGAAAGAGGCCGATCTGAAGGTTTAAAGCTCAGTATCTGCTTTGTACGTCTGAGCCAATTTCTGTGAGCGTGTGCAGATAACCTGGGTTTGGTTTGGGCCCTGTCGAGTTTCAGATTAGAAACAGACGTCCCTCTTGCAATATGTTTCTGCAAACACTCTTTTAGAGACGGGGGTTATTTTTAGGCCTGGCTGTGGACGTGGGGGCCAGAATTGAGACTTGAGGAAGGGGTATAAAATAACCCCATGGCTCTTGGCCAGAGCGCTCGCTAATAACCCCCTCCCCACCACCACCAGCACCTCACATTCCTCAACCCCGACCGTTAACCATATGATGACTCAACTGTGCATGTGGGAAGGGAAATGCATGTGTGCATGTATATCACAGTCTTTTTTGGTCTTTTATCCTTTCAAGCTATTTGTGATATAACAGGTACCAGCAAATATCTCTCTCCCACAGACACACGCACACACAGATTTCTAGTGTAGTGCTTCCAGGCTGCTTCATTTGATCTCGCTTTATTGCTTTCTCACATTATCTGCGTGTTGGCCTGCAGCTCATCCCTGCGGAGCAATCTCTGATGTATGAAAAACAACTCGCCATAAACACATTTCAACCACAGAGACTGATATTACCCCTAATGCATCTCTCACTACAGGCATATACCTAGATTGTCTCTCCTCCGCTTCTCCTCTGTCTCTCTCTCTCACTCTCTCTCTCGCTCTCCAGTCCCTTGTGTCATCATATAGTGATCACAGTGGATATTACTGGGGGGCGTTTAAGACTCCATGAAATAATCAAGTCTGCCCCCCATCCCACTCAAACCTCCCTCTAGACAGGCCCCTTAAAAATATCTCCGGTGTATCTCATCATCATATACTAACAGTAACTGGACTTCTTCCCCAGGGTGTGTCACATGGAATATATGAGCTTGAATATAGGGTGAAAATAGGCTTACAAATGTATTAGTTGGCTTTTGAGGTCTTTTTTGCTCCGTGAAGCCCTTCTTCACAGGTTTTTTCCCCCTTCCAATTCACTGAATGGATATGGCTTGGTTTTGTCAACAAATTGTATAAAATTTTGGGAAATGTTGCAATAATTACATTTGAAAAATATTTGCATTTACATCTCATTTGCTAAAGAAAAAAAATGAAATTAATAAAAAGTTAAAATCTAGCAGTATTAGCTTTAAGTTAATATTAAATTAATATTCAAATAATAGTAATATTAAATTAAAATTAAATAGTAATATAATTTATATATTTTTATTTATTTTATATTTATTTGCAACACCTTGACTCAAGCAACCTATTGTCTGTAAAAGTAAAAAATGAATATAATAAAAATTATATATAAACATGTATTTTAATAATAATAATAATAATAATAATATATTGAGAATAGACATTTTAAAGGTAATGTATTTGTTGTAATTTCTTCACTTGCACATCATTTCATCTGATATACTGCTGTCATTTCTTCCTTTTCTGTGACCTTGTGTCTTATTTATTTGTATAATGATTCAAGTAAGAGAAATTTGTAAATGTCAGAATACACATTATAAGCACATTAATGCACATTAACTCGCATTATATGGCACATTATTAGCAAATTGGAGTTTGTGTGGAGCATTTAGCTCTGAGACCTCTGTAACAGGAGATCCTATGTGATTTTATTATAATTAAATGTGCACCCCTAAATAGGTAGCATAATTTATATGTAAAAATCTGGGTTTTTTTTGAATGGCTATATCTCTGCTTTTGAGGTCACAACTTGGGCAAGACCTTTTTAGACAGATACTTTACCTTTTGTGGCCTGTTAATTAACTGCTGGCTGAAGCATACAGTACGTGACAATTCAGTGTGTCCCTCAAAGCTCAGTGAGCAAACCATTCAGCCACAGTTAACTATGGCGCTTAGCGATACAGCAATGCTACTTTCAGTTCAGATTTAGATGATATTTTTTTTTGGTTCTTTCTTAATTAGCATGATAATAGCGTGTAGATAGACGGGAAGAGCTAATCTCAGTCCTCTGTGACGATCGACAGCTTATTATCATACAGAATACGCCATCAGTTAAACTAACACGCTGAACTGCTCTATAAATCTCTCATATCACACACCACCAGCAGATGGGAAAGGGACAATGGCAGATTGTACTTCACTTTAATAATATTATGTTTCTTTAGCCAAATCGTTTCCACAGCTATTATTCTGTCGTAATAGTCTCCTGGTGGGTCTCGTATAAAATAAGGAGAATGAGAGAAAGATAGTGTTAGCAGCTGAAGGAATACTGTATGTTCATCTAAAAGTTTGATCTTTTAGAATGACACACTTTTGAGTTCAATTTTTTTGTGGAGTTATTTTCCCTGTTGAAAATGAAGGTGGCATACTTGCCTCCCATAGTGCATCGGACCACCCTGTAGTGTTTTAAGTGTAAATACTTTTAAAAACATTTGACCCCTTTTAGACAGTCTACATATTCCTCCTGAAGCAGTCTGACCTGGTCGAAAGGTCGAAGGTTAAGCAGGAGCAGTGTGTCCTGAATACCGAAGCCATTGATTTTTCTTCCAGAGGGAAGTTGAAGGTGGAAGATGCCCAGGGTCAAATCGTTTGCACTCATAAGAGGAAAGAAGAGGGGGGAATGGTGGTCTGGCATCCTCAACTGGGCTGAAACTCAATCCTGACCTACATCTCTGCTTTTTTTAGTAAACGGAAACTACTTCTGCCGAGTTATTCCTGGCAAAAGGTGGTAAAGGTCTTTAAAAGTGGTCTGAATCATCAATGGATGGGATGTAGATGACTATTTTGTGATTTTTATTTTCTCTTGCACTGGAGAAGATCTGCAGTCATCTCACTATAGTTTCTTAAGACAAGTGGGGATGCATGATATAACGGTACAATATCAGTTATCCATATAGCCTAAAAGTTCTTTTTAATTTATCAGTGTTGGTTGATAATGGATATTTAACTTTTCGTGCTCATTTCTCCATTTTCACCTCTGCCGTTTTCATAATCTTTAAAAGCAGTAAAACTGTATTACCACTTAAATGTACTCTTTAGCAAATCTCAAAATTTAATATCCATTTTTGTTTTGTACATTTGCAATGTTTTGAAATCTAAATTCATTTGTAGCATTTAAATGGACTGATTTTAGTTTTTAGTGTTTTATTGTTTTAATTTATTTAGACAAAATTGACAAGAAACTGAAGCGTTAGTCTCAGCGTTAGACATGCAACCCTTCAGGCTCTGCATTCTAGTAGCGTGTATGTGTTTTTTTTCCCTGATGTGTGTTTTGGTGAGATGATGTCCATGCGTTATTTATCTTTAGTAATGCTCCCCGGCGATCTCCTCTCTCCAGAGATTTATCTGGGATGATGAGACCTCCCGCCTCAGGCTCTCTGACTTAATCAAACTTCAGCGGCTCAGCGAATCAGACGTTCCTTTCAGGAACTTCTCTCGGCTTGGGCGAAACTCAGTTTGTGTGGTTTGGAAGGATTTGGTTTGTGTCTTTAAATAGATGCTAAGGAGAAGCCAAAAATGAGCATTTGCAGTGAAAGCTAAAGCTAAACATATGCTGTTTTTATTCAAGGATGATTTAAATAAGCAGCAATACTTGAGTACAGAGATGTAAAAGTTTTGAAGTAAGACCAAGCCAAGCTAGAGTAATAAAATCTCTCTCTACAGTTAATCTAAGCACATAGATTCTGGAACGCTGCCTATGGCTCACTCAGATTTGTTTTGTCGTAAAGGTTTCCAGCATGTTCTTTTTTTCCTCTTTCAGATATAAATTTAGACTTGGGTAAGATTCTTTCTGAATGACCACATGGCCATTTTAAAAGCTGAAAGATAAAAGTTTCAAACCAGACTGTGTTGTGAAAACTGTCCGATTTAAGAATAAAACTTGCCATGATGACAGTCCAGGAATGTGTATGATATTCCTATGATAGTGATATTTGGTCATTCTGGACCATGCCGTGACCAGAGAAAGACCATAGGAAACTACTGTCCTATTTTTCTAAGCAATAAACTTATAAACAATAAACTGGCTGTCCTGTCCTTTTAGTTTATGAGTCTCTTTGGAGAAAAGGTGTTTGCTAAATTGCACGCGCTTAGTTTATGTGAAGGACATTTGGATAATGTAATATTGCTGTTTCTCTTTTTAAATGGCACTCCAATTGTATACTGAAGTCAATGGTGGTACAAGACTCCTGTTTGTTTGTACTGCATTTTACCATGGAAAAAAACATTGGATCTGACTCAAAATGGACTAACTGGCAGTAAGGCTCTGGCTGAACTCCTAAAAAGCATCACGTAACCTCTAAATATAGCGTTATTGATGCACTTAAGTTCTTTTTCTATGATTCTATTCAGTGTGCTCCTGGCTAAAGTAATGTAAAAAGTATCAGCATCATGGACACTTTGACTTTTAAACATGAGTTTTTTTAGATGAAGGTGTTGGGAAAAATACAGGATGGATGGTTTAGCTGTTAGCCCTTTCCTCCCCGACAGCCTCGGCATGAACTCTGAGGAGCGAAGGGTGACCAGCTGGCCAGAGTTCTTATCAGGGTTTGTGCTTTAAAAGTCTTTGAGGAATGTTGGCAGAACGCCACCCGTATTCTGCTCGCTGCAGACCGTGGGTTTACAAGGACTGTGCTTGGAGAAACATTCTTGTGTTGAAATGCTGATCTAAGATCAGGTTTCCTGGTCCTCAGCACTAGTTGTACTGTACTGATTTTTATTATTTTTTTGCATTGATCCAGACATGGTGTACTTTGTGGTGCTGGCTCTGAAGGTGCAAAGTCCATTTCGCTTGAATTTATGATGCTTTAAAAACAGCTAATGAAGACAAAATGTAAACAGGTTGTTAAAGAAATAGTTCACTCAAAAAAAAATGAAGGATCTATAATTTTTAATCATCCTCATGTGGTTCCAAAACCATATGCTGAACAAAATTTATGAAGGCTGTTTCCATACAATAACAGTTCATAGTGACCACCTCCTCCTCCAAAAATGGAGGGAAAAAAGCACCATAAAAGACCATACAACATGTGAATAATGTTCCAGGTCTTTTGAAGTCATGCAAAAATTTTGTGTGAAGTTTACATTGTTATTTAGTAACAATCCCATCCAGTGAGTTGTTAACCACTGTGAATGATTGAGTTGAACAAGAGAGTGGAATCAGTTGTGTTCCTGAATGAATTGTTTTGTTCGATTTATGGAAAGGTTCAGTATAGTGGAAAGAACTGGCTCAAACGAGTGATTCATGAACTAATTATATTGATCCGTTTCTTGAATCCAACTCGGTGATTTGGTTCCAGTGAATTATTGAGTTTGTGAATAACGTACTAAATGTCTGTCTGTTCCTCACAAAATGACTTGAAGACTTGAAATATAGCACACAAGTTTGACTACATTAAAGACTTTTTTTAATCCTTAATAGACTCCCTATAAAGACCTGTGTGAAGATTCTTCAAAAATATCTCTATTTTCTATGTTCCACAGAAAAAAAGTAAACAGCATATGGGTTTGGAACGGCATGAGAGTGAGTAAATAATGGCAGAATTTAGATTTTTGAGCGAACTACCAATTTAAATGCCAGATTTGATCTTGGATTTTCCACACTGAGCTTTGGATTTCACCCAAATCCAGTCTTTTGCTTTGAGAGTACACGCTGAGAAGATTTCTGTCCGGCACTGACCAGGTGATTCTGGTCTTCTGACTGTCTCTTTAAATCAAACAAGTGATAAAATGCTTTCTAAATATTGAATGTTTGGAAAATTGCCACTTTTACATACTCAGGCTGTTCATTATTACTTGAGCTATATGAAAGCCATTTAACAAATGCAGGTAGTGCAGAATTCGTCGAATTAAGAGGCCGCTCTACATGAGCATAACTAATTCACATTGCCCTGAAGGGGATTTGCAAGTTGAAGATCATTTTGCAATATTAAACATGGCTGTTATTAGATCAATTTTTCTTTTTTGTAATTCATATTACTCTCTGGTGATACAGGCAGCTGGAGTACTGCATTTCCTCTGTGTCTGCAGACTGTCTTTATGCAAAGCAAACTGGGGCGAGAGACAGAGAATAAGGTGCATAGAGCGAAAGAGAGAGTGACATGGAGGGAGATAAAGAGAGACAGACGGACTGACCAAGAGAATAAGGAAATGCAGAGGAGACAGGCGGTAAGACGGGAGATTTGTGGAGACTCGGGTGCTGTCAGTAAGGAGCTGGCTTGAGCTAGTGTCTCATTCTCACATGGCAGATTGGAAGAGCAGATTGCG
>JAFVLL020024541.1:0-17081 GCA_021397915.2 Tor tambroides | reverse complement strand
GTCCCGATCTAAATCAAATGATATGCGAACCCGCACTGAAGTCCCGATCTGAATCAAATGATTCGCGAACCCGCACTGAAGTCCCGATCTGAATCAAATGATTCGCGAACCCGCACTGAAGTCCCGATCTGAATCAAATGATTCACGAACCCGCACTGAAGTCCCGATCTGAATCAAATGATTCACGAACCCGCACTGAAGTCCCGATCTGAATCAAATGATTCACGAACCCGCACTGAAGTCCCGATCTGAATCAAATGATTCGCGAACCCGCACTGAAGTCCCGATCTAAATCAAATGATTCGTGAACCCGCACTGAAGTCCCGATCTAAATCAAATGATTCGTGAACCCGCACTGAAGTCCCGATCTGAATCAAATGATTTATGATACGCGATCTGATTGGAGCGCTTCGAAAGAGTGAATCATTTTGCAATGCATTGGTTTAACTGATTCGGATTTTTGAAAAGCTCTGTACACTATGTGTGCTTTTTAAATTATTACAGGCGATGTCGAACTTTGAAAATGAATGGCTCTTTTGATTTGATTTTTGCTGGTGAATCGCTTGAACTGAATGATCGAAATCATGATTTTGAATCATTCGGAGCGGTTCCAGTGTAAATGACTCACTCAGTTGAATCGGTTTGCATCTTCAGTCGTGTTTACATGACACTGTCAGTACTACTACTGGCTCAGCTCGCTAGTTTTATGACATTAACTGAAATAAGTGAGAAAAGTATGATGTTTACAAATAGAGTATCCATATTTCCATCCCAAAGATAACATCAAACACAAATCTATACTCCATTAATATGATGAGCTGCAGCTCAAAATACATGTTAGATGGAAACATTGTGCATTATGATGGAGTTTGTAGTTTAATTCACTATATTTGAAATAGTTTGAGCAATAGGAAATCAGTTGAAAGCATCCAGTCATCTCATACATTGAAGTGAATGTTCAATTTATCAGTATATATTGTAATAAATATTAGAGAAATTATTGTTGTATTTGATTGACTATCACTCTATATAGACTAATGCAGTGTAAAAAGAGCAAATGGGAGAAGCAGATGAACACAAAATAGCAGAACAACATAAAGTTAAAGAGGGTAAACTTTATCATTTAGCTGAACTGTGCTCGTATGTTTTAAACAGTGTCCCTACTAGTGTTAAATAGCATCCCTACTAAATTCTACACCCTTGGTTAATGCAGTATGAGAACTTGCCCGGTGATAACCTTCAAAAATATTTTGTCTGCATAATGTTGGGACAAATTTAGAAAGCTGTTTTGAGTGAAAGTATGGGATTGCAACCATTTTAGCAGCCTGACAGCAACATTATCTAGATAGTTCACCAAAAAATGAAAATTAGTTCATCATTTACCCACCCTCAAGTCGTTCCAAACCTGTGAGTTTTTTTCTTCTGTTGAGCACAAAAGAAGATATTTTGAAGAATGTTGGTAACCAAACAATTGACGGTAGCCATTGACTTCCATAGTATAGAAAAAAATGCTATTGGAAATTGACTTTTTCAGTTGAATGGTACTAAAATTAGAGGAGAATAGAAATATTTTTCAAATCCCACACTGTAAAAAATGCATTTTCCAGTTAACAAAACCGTTTGAGTCTTAAATACTAAAAAATGCTATTTTCTTGAAACTACATAAACTCTTGTCAGACCAACACACAGGGGCGGACTTAACCAATTGGCGAGGTAAGCGGCCACTTAGGGCCCCGGGGAATCGGGGGCCCCGTCTGATATTCGCGAAACATACTTGGCAAATGCACCAGTATGTATTTGTGTTGGAGAGCGTCAAATGTTGACTCACCACTCAAAACGGCGAGTTTTTGTCAGGTGCGGAGTTCTGAAAGCTTGTGAATCCTCTCATTATAACAACGTGTAGATAAGATGTAAATAAGAGATTCATTGTGCAGAGAGCTTATTAACGGAACGTCGTGAGATCGCGATGAACTGAAGTGAGTGACAGCTTTTAGTGATTATAGACGGAGCGCTCTTTGCGCGCATTCTAAGCTGTTTTGACTGTCTCAGAACAGATATATTCACCTCAGTAAAGAAATTGTGTTTCAAGTCAATTTTATTTGTCTTGATGTTTCAAAATGACTCTCTTGTGTGCTTTTCCTAGGCATGCCAGCGCAAACTATAAATGCAAATGAACTATAAACTAAAAACACGTATAAATGCACGAATGCAATGACTGGAGATTTTCGCTTAATAGATTACATTTTCGATTTGTTTCTCGGCAAACCCTATCATATGCCTTAAGAACACTTGGAATACGGAACGAGCTGCACGGGATAATTTTTATGACAGCCTTTTTGGAAAAAGATTGAAGAAGTTTACAATTCATTAAATGGACAAGTGCAAGCATTTTATTATATAATGTCTTCTTTTGTGATCCGAAAAAAAGGTAGCTTAATATGGCTTTAGAACAGCATCAGGTTGACTAATTATTTAGGCTACTTAAGTTGTGAAGGGGTAATAGTTACAATAAATAATAGTTATAGCTATTATGAGAGAGAGCTAGTGAGCAAAATAAGGGTTACGCATAAAAGAGCATTATAGTTATTGTGTTGGGGTCCCGTACCTGAAATTTGCTTAGGGCCCCCAAATCACTAAGTCCACCCCTGCCAATACAATTACCCCAAATGTTGTCCCAACTAATCAAACACAGTTGTCTGAACAAAGAATTTCATATTGTTGAAATGTTCCCAGAATGCATTGCAGCACGAATAAATTGAGCAGTTACTGTTATAGGATTATTGTTTTGCTTTTTTGTTATTGTTTTGTCATTATTGTTAGTCACTTGTTGTATTGTGATGAAAAAGCTCTTTTTTTTTAACATTTGTTGGTTGTCACCGTTCTTGAGGTTTGTGTGTCTAGTTTTGAGGCCTATAGTTTGTTCAAGCACTTATATCCATTTTCTGGATTTCTTAGTTTTGTAAGTTGTTTTACAAGCAAAGACAATGTTGTCTACATATAAGACTAAATTATGCATTAAGGTTTATCATTTGTAAATGAATATAAAATCAATAGTGTGCTCTATGATAAAATACTCTATGATTGCTTAAATTTTTAAATATTTTTTAGCACATCAGAAGTGAAAACAACACAAGAAAAACACCATGCAACACAATGAATGCCAACAAAAATACTTTATGGAATTGTTTTGCTACCATACATTACAGATAGAGCACATTCTTCCCCTCGTCTGCATTAATATCAGAACTAACCTGTCTATTAGCATTGTGCTGTGGTGTACTTTCTGTAGACTACAGATAAGGGTGCACAGACACCATTTAAGAGGGCGAATCCCACGCTAATCATCAGATTGAATCTCATCTGTCCTTTCTTTGGATTTTTTCAAAGCTTTCTCCAGTTCTTCCATCACAGGCAGAGGTCCCTCGTATTTGTTGGTTTCGATAGACTTGAGTTTCTCCTGATAGTCCTCTGGCAGCCCGTTCTGCTCCGCACCCATCACAATAACCTGAGACACAGAAGATACTTCATTTCTACTGGCATCTTGAAGATATTTCTGTCATTTGAGTTCTAGAGGACACACCTTCTGCTGGAATCTAGTCTTGTGTTGACAGACTGTTGAGTGTCATCATAAAATGCGGTTTATTCCGGCCAAGAACCGTAAGATTTGTCATGTAAAGTGAACAATTTGTGCTGATTATTTAACTGACTTTATTACAGTTTTAGATTTTTAGTTTTTTGTTAAAAAAATGTTGCTTTTATTCCTCTTCTGTAAGTGCAAAATGCATTTATGTAGTGCAATTAAATGTAGATTTTAGGTTAAAATGTAAATGAATGCATTAAGGATTAGGGATGCACGATATTGGATTTTGCCGATATTTTTTTTTAATATTAAAAAATATTTTTTTAAAAATAACTAGAATAATATTATATTTTTATAATGCATAATATATATATTTATATATTTATAGCCTATGCATTATATATTTATAATGCATTAATTTCCTTGATTTTTCCAGGTCTAGACATCACACTTTTAAAATTATACTTCCTTATATATCCTAGACTGTGAAAATCCTGGTGGTTCTTGTTAAGGGGTTGAATTAAAATAAGAAATATGTACATTTTTAGTTGTCTTAGCTTATTTAAAGTAATTTTTTAGCCATCTTGATTCCCTTTTTTGAAGGTGTTGTGAACCACTGATCTGAACGAAGCTGAAGTCCTGATAAAACCGTATTTCTGTGACTTGTTAAAGCACGCAGGAGACTGTACCTGTAGATACTGCGGTGAAGGTGGAGCATAAACGCAGCTGTTCATGACATACGTCCGACAGCTGAGGTCCTGGCCGCTGGTGGAGACGTTCACCTCCACTGGGCTATAGGTGCCCATTTTCACACTCTCCTGCCTGCAGACCAACATCAGCACATGTGAGGAGCTTACGAGTTACGTAATCAGATTACATTTTTCAAGTAACTAAAGTAACGCATATCTGAAAATATTACTTTTTCAAATAAGTAATGCAAGTTACTTTGTTTTCCTGTTTATTCACTGACACTCTTGGCGTGAAAGGGCCTTTACAGTCACCAAAAATATAACTTTGGGGTTTTCTGTTATTAAAAATAAATAAGCAAGCCCAGCCCAGGCGCTACAGAGCACTGGCCACCAGAACAGCCAGGCACAAGAACAGTTTTTTCCAGCAGGCCTGAACAATTAAGCTTTCATAATTATACATCGTCCATCACAGCTGACATATTTATACACAAAACCCAAAATTTGTACACTTGTAAACTGCACACTCTGTAAATAACACATCTGCACACTTATAACATATCTGTACATTTATTTAAACAATTACATTTTTCCCCTATACTTCTATTTCTGTATATAGTACATTATTTAATTTCTGTTTTTTCTTATATTAGTGCTATATTCCATCCCTACTGTGTTATTCCTATGTATGTCTTCACTATCATGTATGTCTGCGCTATGTCTGTACTTTCTTCTAGACTGGAAGCTCCTGTCGTCAAGTCAAATTCCTTGTGTGTGCAAACATACTTGGTAATAAAGCGCTTCTGATTCTGAAAAAGTAACGCAAAAGTAACGTAATGCATTACTTTCCATAAAAAGTAACTAATGCAATTAATTGCTTTTTTATGGAGTAACGCAATATTGTAATGCATTACTTATAAAAGTAACTTTCTCCAACACTGCTTACTGCTCCATTTCTTTCTCCATGTCTTTATATGAGTGTGTTTGGGGTCTGAAAGCGTGTACCTGTCGAGGGACTCGAGGTCAGACGTGTTCATCCTCCACACGACGCCCCAAACCTCATCCCCTGGGCTCTGCTCTATAGTCGCGACTCCGCCATACCAGCGCTGACTCGCTAGTCCTTTATGATTCCCAAAGACCAGCTTATAGTCCTGCAGAGGAGGAACAGTCAGTTACATAGATAGATGCACTCTTAAAATAAAGGTGCTTCACGATGCCATAGAAGAACCTTTTTTGTCTAAATGGTTCCATAAAGAACCTTTAACACCTGAAGAACCTTTCTGTTTCACAAAAGCTTCTTTGTGGCGAAAGAAGGTTCTTCAGATTATAAAAAGGTAAGAAAGAGATGGTTCTTTAAAGAACCTTTGACTGAATGGTTCTTTGTGGAACCAAAAATGGTTCTTATATGGCATCGCTGTGAAGAACCTTTTAAGCACCTTTATTTTGAAGAGGATAGATAGATAGATAGATAGATAGATAGATAAACGTCAGATAGATAGATGGTCAGATAGATAGATAGATAGATAGATAAACGTCAGATAGATAGATGGTCAGATAGATAGATAGATAGATAAATGTCAGATAGATAGATGGTCAGATAGATAGATAGATAAACGTCAAATAGATAGATGGTCAGATAGATAGATAGATAGATAGATAGATAGATAGATAGATAGATAAACGTCAGATAGATAGATGGTCAGATAGATAGATAAACGTCAGATAGATAGATGGTCAGATAGATAGATAGATAGATAAACGTCAGATAGATAGATGGTCAGATAGATAGATAGATAGATAGATAAACGTCAGATAGATAGATGGTCAGATAGATAGATAGATAGATAGATAGATAGATAGATAAACGTCAGATAGATAGATGGTCAGATAGATAGATAGATAGATAAACGTCAGATAGATAGATGGTCAGATAGATAGATAGATAGATAGATAGATAGATGGTCAGATAGATAGATAGATAGATAGATAGACAGACAGACAGATACCTTGAGTTTGGCCACGCAGTAGACAGTCGCTGATGGGTTCTTCAGCTGCAGCCGCTCCTTCAGCAGGTTACTGCCGTAAGCGAAGTACAGGAAGGTGGATCCGTTCTGGAGGTCAGTGCTGTTGTCCATCATGGAGTCTTCAGAGGGCAGAGGGACTAGGAGGAAGAGGGTGAGGATGAGGAGGGAAAGGGTGAGGAAATGGAAGAGGGACAGATTTGCAGATCAGCTCAGCAGGGCTCAGAGGCAGAGCGAATGAGATGGAAAACACCTGTGTTACAGGAGCTTTCAGCAGAGCTCCATTCTCATGCAAATCCATTGTGTGCCAAACCGCTGTTCAGCCGGCCTGCATTCATCTGACCCTAACACCTAGCAGAAAGAACTTTCCCAACCAGCCCTCTAGTGGAAGCAGAAGGAATAACCTTTAAGTAGTTTAAATTCACCCCTAAAGTAATGCAGTTTACATATGTGCAGTTTTCAATATATTAAGACATTTGTGACCCTGGACCACAAAACCAGTCATAAGGGTCAATTTTTCGAAATTGAGATTTATAAATCATCTGAAAGCTGAATAGATCATCTTTCCATTGATGTATGGTTTGTTAGGATAGGACAATATTTGGCCGAGATACAACTATTTGAAAATCTGGAATCTGAGGGTGCAAAAAAATCTAAATATTGAGAAAATTGCCTTTAAAGTTGTCCAAATGAAGTTCTTAGCAATGCATATTACTAATCAAAAATTAAGTTTTGATATATTTACAGTAGGAAATTTATAAAATATCTTCATGGAACATGATCTTTACTTAATATCCTAATGATTTTTGGCATAAAAGAAAAATCAATCATTTTGACCCATACAATGTATTTTTAGCTATTGCTACAAATATACCCCAGCGACTTAAGACTGGTTTTGTGCTCCAGGATCACATTTAGAATAGAGACATGAAATGCATCTGAATAACAGAAACTGACCTGGGGCCAGTTGCATAAACACAGTCACCAGGGTTACAGGTAATGCATAACAAGTAACAAGAGTTACGTAAATCAGATTACTTTTTTCAAGTAACTAGTTAATGCATTACATTTCATATACAAGAAAATATCTGAGTGAGTTTTTCAAATAAACTTTCCATGTATTGACTGACAAACTTTCAAAAATGACTCTCAATATGTTATCTTTTAACAGAATTTTGGATTTAATCTTTTTGTTAAATTGCTTTCTTTTAATTAGCACAGGATTTGCATAACTTTTTAGAACTGATTGATCGCAGGCCTCATTGATCTGATCGCATGCACCAGTTTTTGAGTGAAAAAAGCATTATATCTGGATAATTTTGGCTCGAAAACCGAGGTGCATGAGCTCAGATCAATAAAGCCTACAATCAATCAGTTTCAAAAAGAAAAATGAAAGAAAACAAGTTAACAAAAAAGATTAAATCCAAGATTCTGTGATAAAATCGCATATTTGATAGAAAGATACAGTCTTAAAAATAAAGGTGCTTAAAAGTTTCTTCACAGCGATGCCATAGAAGAACCATTTTTGGTTCCACAAAGGAACATTCAGTCAAAGGTTCTTTAAAGAACCATCTCTTTCTTACCTTTTTATAATCTGAAGAACCTTCTTTCACCTCAAAGAGGTTCTTCAGATGTTAAAGGTTCTTTGTGGAACCATTTAGACAAAAAACGTTCTTCTATGGCATCGCAATGCACCTTTATTTTTAAGAGTGTAGCAAGCTAACAAAAATATTGCAGATAATATATAGCAAAAAACATTTTTGTAGCCCGATTATGTTTGACAAGTGTAATAATGTGGAGAAAAAAATCCCCAAAAATACAAGAAATTATCAAGATTTTTTTTTTTTTTATAAAGTTGTTATATCCTGTGTGAGCAAACTCAGTAAGTTTTAGTCCAGTGCAACAACATTAACTAGCAGTTTCAGGAGAAGAAAATCTTCCTGGGGCCAAAATGACTGGAACACAGCATGAGGTTCAAATCATGAAAAATTGACAAAGCAGTGATTTAGTAGATGAAATGTCTCAAAGTTCACAGTTTTCTACATTTGGACCGGTCTGATGAGATGTGAAGAGTTTCTCACTCACCTGCTGAACTCAGGAGGCAGCATCCAGCGGCGAGCAGCACGAGGCTGATGACGAGGCTCTGGCAGGAGGACATGCTGTTGCTTTCAGGGTTCGGCTGGTTCTGTGTGCATGGAGAGACGGCTGGAGCGGGACATTTGGAGCAGGGGGAGGATCCCGTTCCGCCCTTTTCATCTCATCAGACCCCCGACGGGGAAAATGCATTTGAAGAAGTGTGAATGTGATCACGGTGAGCTTCATGTAGATCACAGACAGACAGGGGTTTCAATGAACCAGGTCTGAAATTCAGAAAGAGAGGTTTTCTAAAAGTTGAATTAATAAATGTCAGGTAAATATAAATGTGAATGCAGATAAGATTACCAAACATGTATTTTGTAGTATTTAACAGGAACTGCATTGTAAAAATAATAAATAAAATAATAGTAATAATTTTTGGTTATTATAATCTTTCAGTTTTTCTACTTAAAAATCTCATGTTTAGTTCTCTTAATTGACATTTCATTGTAATTAATTGTGAAATTTACTACGAATTTCTGAGTGAAAATAGTTTCTACTTTTTTTTCAGTGAACTTGATGTGTTTTACATTAAAAACAAAGTTGTTCATTGATGTCTTTTGTTTGGACCGGTTAATATTTCCCCAGTATTTTTGCAAATTTGTCTTAAAGTTTGCAACACTTCTGAAACTGAGATAAACACCGCTTTATTGATCTCCTCTAGAAAATTGAGCTAATAATTTCACATGTAAACATGCATTTAAATATTTTGTATATCTAAGAATTTATAAGCGAAATCTCAAATGCATGCATTTGTTATTACAATCATTTGCACATGCACATATTGCAATGCAATGCCAATATATGGCACTGTTAGACAAACCTAATGCACTTAATAAACAATTGCCAGAATATAAACAAGATTTGATAAATTTTGCATGGTTAATGAATTGATATGGATGGATTTTAAGCTTCAGTAATTTTCTTTAGAATGGCTTCTGTGAACAGTTGCTTTGCTCTTGTGTGCAAACTTATTGCACCAACAGAAAAACTGGCTGAAAACACTAGATTTATGCAGTCTAGGTGAAAGTTTTCCAGATTATTGGCATCAAATTTGTGAAATGCATGCAAAACTAGTGTCTAAATAACTAACTAATATCTCCCTTCACTTCAGGGTCTCTCTCAGTCATGGGTAGATTTGCACACGAGTCATGAATCCAGCAACACACCAGCTTAATGACCATTACAGATTGTCCCTTTTGTCCTAAATACCCACTTCTGTTATATATGTGATTCCCAGCTGACAGATTTGCATCTTTGTTATGTAACAGTATCATAAAGAACGTTCATTCATTGATGGACTAGATGTGGTGTGGATTATTGTGATGTTTTTATCAGCTGTTTGGACTCTCATTCTGACGGCACCCATTCACTGCAGAGCATCCATTGCTGAGCAAGTGATGCAACGCTACATTTCTCCAAATCTGATGAAGAAACAAACTCATCTTGAATGACCTGCACATTTCAGCAAACTTCATTTTTGCCTGAACTATTCCTTTAATTGCAGTTGCATGAACCGTTCATTAATTAGTTAGCTGATGCGAAGAGACATTGAATGGTGTTTCTGTTTAACAAAGGTCACAAGGTCACGCTTCCACGTCAGAGTCATTTACTGTGATTTACCAGGTCTTTACAGTCTGGTAAGTGTCCACATTCATGCACTTGTTTTGCCCGGAGATGTTTGTGCGGCTCCCGTTGAGCGGCTTCATGCTGGATCCTCCATCTGTTTGTCAGAAAAAGTTCCAGAATAATTATAATCATTGATTTGAACGTCATCGCTGCGGGACTCGAGCACTGAAGCTGCTGAGACATCAAACAAACGGGCACGTTGGAGGGTCAGTCCTGGAGCAGATGCATGCGTTTGGGTGTTCGATCAGTGGGATGCATGTGGAAAAACAAGTCTGCATGCAGTTATACAGCTGTGTCGCCCACTGTGACCCACACTGTGATCTACAGATGCAAACACACCTGTCACTGAACACTTCCATTGCACTGTGTGTCCCTTTAGTGTCTGTTCCTGATTTGACAAGCCAAATACTATTCACTTCATCTCACTTTTATTTGTTATTTTAGTATCATTTATATACTAGTATAGCTTTTATTCATATTTTGAATTCATTTTTATATATTTTTTTGTTTTCATTTTAGTTAATTATATTTATTTTGTGGTATTTTTGTCTGTTATTAGTTTTAGTTTTTTTTTTTAAATGTCTACATAAATCTTTTTATTGCTTTTTATTTCAGTTCTAGTTTCACTAATTTTGAGTACTTAAATGAAATGAAAATGAGAAATGTTTCCTTGTAAACTAGCTGGAAGGAAATTTTCTTTCAGCTAGTTATAATTATCTATTATTATTATTATTATTATTTTTACTATTATTACTATTTATTGTATTTTATTTTAGTGTAGTTATATTACTTAATTATAATAATAATAGTAATAATAATAACAAATAATTACTAAAGAACAATATTTTTATTATTATTATTATTAATATTTATTGTGTTTTATTTTAGTGTAGTTATATTAATAATTATAATAATAATAGTAATAATAATAACAAATAATTACTAAAGAACAATATTATTATTATTATTTTATATTTTATATATGCTTTATATTTTATTTTATTTAGGTTAACCTTTATTTGATCTCAAGTAACTTTTTTTTTTAAATACATTTGGAGTTATTTAGCTGTAAGAATAATTTGAGAACCTGATTTTTGGAATAAATTATGGCAAATATGAATAGAGTATTTCTATGTGGTGGGGATTCACAAACTTGTCAGCCAAAAATATTTTGTTAAAGAGACCTTAAGTCAATATTTAAGTTTGCATGTTTATGATTCTCTGATGTAGATAAATTATCATGACATGCAATTAAACATACTATTTCATCTTTTATATATTTATATATATATATATATATATATATATATATATATGTGTGTGTGTGTGTGTGTGTGTGTAATTAATAATCCACTTTTCATCAACTCACAAACCCCAGTTTAAGAAACCCTGCTTGTGCATCAATAACCTGAAACATTTGGTTTTGCATGAAGCTGCATCCACAAACCTCATGCATCTTAAGGGAGGATTTAAAACATTTACCTCATGTCTCTGGTGCATATGTGTGATGCAAATTCATTTCAAAACATGCACTGCAGACGCAAGATGCCTGAAATAGACCATAGTTTTCTTTGATTTGATAAAGGCATCTTGGTCAAACACCTGTCAAAACAAAACAGAACATGAACAGAACATGCTTTCCGCTGTCAGATGTTGAGCACAATAAACATGACATCCACAGCCATTATCAATAAGTGGATTATTAGAGGAAATCTCCCTAGTAGCTTAAAAAAGGACATTTCCCAGCAGTGTTTTGTTAAAGGTAAATCAGGTGTCAGGTGTTTGACCTTCATGACCTTTGTCACCCTGATGGGGTCGTGACACATGGCTGTTTATTTACCCAGGAAAGTGACAGGCCAGAGGATGCTGGGAAATATGTAAATGAATAAAGGTTAGCGAGGACAAATTCTAGCCTGAATATTTGGCATATGTTAGATGAAGTTCATAACATAGTTCATAATGGATGCTTTATTTACATGCATCCAATGGGCTTGCTGGTCATGTGCATTATACATTCTACACTTAAGACAATATTTCAAATTTAAGATTAAGATTCAAGTTTGTTTCTTCACCAGATTTGGAGAAATGTGTCATTGCATCAGTGTCTCAGCAATGGATGCTCTGCAGTGAATGGGTGCCGTCAGAATGAGATCTGATTAAAACATCACAAGTAATCCACACCACTCCAGTCCATCAGTTAACATCTGGAGAAGACAAAAGCTGAAACAAATCCAGCATTAAGACGATTTTAACTAAAATATGAGTCCATAATCCATAATAACTCTTCCTCCAGTGAAAAAGTGTTCTGGTCTGAATCAGGAGAGAAATCTGCACAGATCAAGCAGCGTTTAAAACAGTCCAAAACAGCTCTAAACAGATATGTGGCTGGATTTTGATGTGAGAGATGACAGGAGAAGCGTTATTATGGATTATGGACTCATAATTTAGTTAAAAGCGTCTTAATGATGGATTTGTTTCAGCTTCGAGATGTTAACTGATGGACTGGAGTGGTGTGGATTATTGTGATGTTTTAATCAGATCTCATTCTGACGGCACCCATTCACTGCAGAGCATCCATTTCTGAGACAGTGATGCAATGACACATTTCTCCAAATGAAGAATGAAAAACAAACTCATCTGAGTGAGCACATTTTCAGCCAGTTTTCATTTTTGGGTGAACTATTGCTTTAAGCCTTCTTCATGCTTAGGTGAACTGCAGTTTGTTTGAAACAGAAAGTACTCTATGATGACTTTAAATATTGCTTGTGCTATAGTAAACCTCTCCCACAGCTTGTTTTATTACTGAATGAGAGACTCAATCTTTATGGAATGTTCTTGACTCTTTCATGAAGTCAGTAATAAAAGACGTGATAGTGAATGTTTGAGGAGACGAAACACTACAACCAGCAACTCAATCAAATCAAACATTCACCTGAATTACATAAATTCAGCCAATTCAACTGTGTCCCTCCCTCTGACTTCATTAGAAAACTCCCACGTCACTTTCTGAGTTCAGCTTACTGGACTTACTGGACTCTCCTGGGATCTGAGTGTTTCAGGCTGATCTGCTCCTCTGTGTTTGTCCCTTCAGATCGAGTTGAAGGACATCATCATCATCATCATCATGAGTAAAGAAGCCCGTCCGTCTTGGGACAGTCCCATGCAGTTTGTGCTGGTGTGTGTCTTATGCTGTGGGACTCGGGAACGTCTGGCGTTTTCCGTATCTCTGCCAAATGCATGGAGGAGGTGAGAGGATTCGTCTTTTACTTCACATCTCCTCATGCTTGCATGTGAATGTTGGCTTTTCTGAACTAGTCTTTGCTAGAGAGCTTGATAACAACAGCAGCAGAACAAAACAAAATGTAATGTGATGTTTGCAAGACTGCAAAAAAAAAAATCTTCACAAAAATAGATTTTTCTCTTTTTATATCTTAGAAGAAGAAAAAATCCCCCCAAAAACAGGTTGGTTCTTCATAAATTAAATTCAGATAAAAAAATTGCTAGGGTGATTATGTAGTTTGCATTATATTAACTTTAGCGTCCGTAATGATAAAGACTTTCCAAAAATTCTAAAAAATTCTCTTTTTAATGCTTAAAAATATCTAAAAAAAAAATTTTTAAATTTAATATATGTAGCTCGATCCATAAAGAATTTTTCCAGGAAGATAATTTACATTATATTCATTATTATTGTCATCATCATCCATGATTCTCAACAAATTAATGTTTTTTTCCCCGTCTTTTTAAAGCTTGAAAATATTTTAAAAATTCTACTTCATTAAAAAAAAAAAAAAAATTGGTTCATCATAAATTAAATTCAGCTATGTATAAAAAAAATTGCCAGGATGATTGTATTTTATCATTTATCACTATTATCATTATCAGATTATTCAGTAAAAGTTTTATCGTCTCAATAAAATCCTTTATAAAGCTCTAAACATTTGGACATGAAATGATGATATTTTGGTCAATATTAACTGCAATGCATGCAATATGATGTCTAATAAAACATTAGATGTCAGTCATTAAATGCCTTTTATTTAATAAGCAAAAATAACTTCATAATTCTGTTTATTGAAGAGGTTTTGTATTTAGTAGGACTGAATCAAGCTGACTGCATACATTACTAAAAAAAAGAGTCAGATCAGGTAGAAATAATTCATTACAGTAACAAATGACAATATTTGTTTTTTACAGTGTGGTTACTTTTATTGTTATTACTTAATGGAAATTTGAAATTACTGTTATTTTCCACATTTTAATGTGTAATTTTTTTAAAGAGTCATTGATTGATTGATTGATTGATTGATTGATTGTTGCAAATTACTTTTATTTTCCTTATTTTAATTTGTCATTTTCTAAAGAGTCAGATCAGAATAATTAATTATAGTAATAATTCCCAATTTTTATTGTTATTATTACTGTTATTATTTTTTACAATTGTTACTTTATTTTTAATTAATTAATAACAATTACTTTTATTTTCATCATTTTAATTTGTCATTTAAGAGTCAGATCAGAATAATTAATTATAGTAATAATTCCCAATTTTTATTGTTATTATTACTGTTATTATTTTTTACAATTGTTACTTTATTTTTTATTAATTAATAACAATTACTTTTATTTTCATCATTTTAATGTCATTTAAGAGTCAGATCAGAATAGTTAATTATAGTAATAATTCCCAATTTTTATTGTTATTATTACTGTCATTATTTTTACAGTTGTAATTACTTTTATTTTCATCATTTTAATTTGTCATTTTCCTAAGAGTCAGATCAAGTAGAAATAATTCATTGTAGTAAAAAAATGTCATTTTTTTTACGTTTTGCAGTGTGGTTGTTACTTAATTTGTATAAATTCATAGCCTTTACTAATTTTTTGTGTGTCATTTTAAGTTATTAAATCATAAATCATGCTGTGTGTGTGTGTGTGTGTGTGTGTGTGTGTGTGAGAGAGAGAGAGAGAGAGAGAGAGAGAGAGAAAACATGCAGGTCTTTTCAGTTTTCTTTGAATGAAATTGCAGTAAGAAAAGTGTTAGTAGTCCTTAAATATTTTTTTTTCGTTCTTTCTGTTTACTGACTGTTCAAGTGCAGATTGAGGAGTGTAAAAGTGAACAAACACAGCGAAGACAAACATCTCTGGATTGAACTCAAGAAGCAGCATGAGGCGTTTCTACAGAAAGTCGCAGAAGCGTCAAACTGAGTTTATCGTCCTTAACTTCCCTGAGCGTCTCATCCAGATTCCCAGCAGATTTTATTTGCTCTACCTCTTGTGTTTCATGCATCTGCTAACGTCTGTGGTTATGCATTCAGTGCATCTTTGAGGTGCATCACCTGAATAACAATCACAAACCTTTTGTTCAGCGTTTAGCAAAGTGATCAATGTACAATTGTAAAGGAGGGGACGTTATGCACAGTCAGTCACAGCTGCTGGTTTGCATGATGCCTTCAACTATTCCTAAACTCCCTCTTTATCCACAATAATCCGCTTTGTTGTGAGGATTAGAGAGGGTTTGAGCCGCTCAAGCACTTTCATATTTACACTGTATGCAAATAACTCAACAATTAGGAAATAACATGACATTCAGTTAATAAAATCTTAAACGCATCTGTAGTATTTGCATATTTTTAAAATCATATCTATGAGATCAGGCTGCAAAGTCATGAAAAACCTGTAAAATTGAGTTTCAAAATAGTAATTTAATGAATAATATTAATGGTTTTCCACCAAATTTTCTATGGAGCCACTTTACAATTTAAATGAACATTTTGGTCGTTTAAGTCTAGTTTCATGGACATTAACAACTTTCCTTATCCAATAATTAGTCAAAATATGCTAAAAATGTGTATGTGCGTTTGTAAAGTAGCATTTAATAAAAGCAAATGGGACATGCGTGCATGTGAACATGCATTTTACAAAATATTTTCTCAAAAATTTGTCAAAAATATTTAAAAACAGAAAAAAAAATACATCATGGAAAGTCATGTTTTCTGAATCTGACTGGCTGAGAGGGATTTCCACCAATGATATCCACTATAATTTTATAAATAATACTATTTTTGTATCGTGGAATGTAGTTTTTAGGCGAGAATGTAGTTGTTTAGACTTCAAATATGCGGTTTGTTAATAAAGATAATGTCTATTTGAGCATTTGCTTTGATGTTTTCGGAGATGTGAGTTCCAGCTGTTCAGCGGCCATTCAGCGCTCATTACACCCGCCGAGAGAAGCCTCACCGCGGCCAGATCTTCTGGAGTTTACCGCTGGCTCTGATGTCTCTGTAGTGGTTAAACACGAGATATAATTTGTGTTGGGTAAATCTCGCGGGCAGTCTTTGGTCTCATTTATATATTATTTGTTCCAGAGCAAATAGTTTTGGCAAAATCTCATCATGTTTATGTAACTTCAGTGAGCGCTGCCTTTGCACTTTTGACTGAATTGCCTAGCAACTTTTATGATGGCTGTATTGCTTGTTCATTAAATAATGATCATATAGTATATTGAGAAACTGTGTGTGTGTTCGTGATGGTCATTTTAGTTACATTGTTCTGCCATTAGATGGCGACAAGAGACAACAGAGTCAGCAGTAAACACTTTTATATTGAAAGACTGAAAGGGAAGTTATTTTTACTTTTAACAACAGCTTGTAAGACAACCAACAAATGCACAGAGCTGCACTGTACGACAAAGATATCGCTTTGTTTTATTGTGAATATGAGATCTATATGTTTGTGCGTTTGTAAAGTGCATTAAATTAAATGCATTTTACATCATATTTTTTAAGAAATTAATCAAAAAATATTTGAAAACAGAAAATGATTATTCAATCAATGTCAGACAAGGTCACAAAATTAAATATTAAAAATGCTTGAGATCACTGGTCATAAAGCCACACAAAGCTCTGAAGACAAAAGTGTTTCTGGGTGTAAAATAATGAAATATTTGTATATTGTGTATATATATATATATATATATATATATATATATATAGACACACAAACACACACACACACGCACACACATAT
>JAFVLL020024540.1:0-10919 GCA_021397915.2 Tor tambroides | reverse complement strand
GGCGGCTTCGTTCAGCGGCTTCATCCTCCTTTGGCCGCGGCGCTTCCGAGGGGTTATACGGCCCGGCATCCTGGCCCGTCAGCCGTCTCGCGGGTGCGGTTCTCATCCGGACAGCGGGTCCGGCAGCTCGCGTCTCTGGCGGCGGTGCGGGGTTCCCTCTACGCGCCCTTCCTGGACCCACGAGGACACCAGCGTGCATGCACGAGGGGAAGAGACCGGTCTCTCGAGGAGAGGCGCGCTCGGCATTTAACAGCGGCGGTGATGAGGCTCCATTCACTTCAGGTGCGCCTCATCACACGCCGCCAGACCGAGCTAGTTTCCGCGCCTCTCCTCTCACACGCCCACTCCCGTCGGGAGCCTGGTGAAGGGCGGCGAATAAGGGACGGGGTGGTGATGATATGAAAGGGGGGAGGCAGCTGACTCGTCACAATATATAGCGCGAGAATTGAAAATCGGATTTATATCCATTTTGTGTCAACACATTTATGTGGCCAAGTGTAAATGGAAACATTTAAACAAATTAGATAGCTATCCGATCTGCGAAAATGCATAAGTGACTAGGTGTGAGTGTGAAGTGGGGCGGCACGGCAGTGTTTTGCCTAGAGTGGCAGTTGAGCTTGTGCTGGCCCTGGAGCCAACACTGGAGTGGACTATTTGATGGAGTACCAAGAGTGGCATGGGCTTCTGAGCTGACATCTTGGCTGGAGCAAAATCTGACAGGGCATTGACAAGAACAGAATGTAAGACTGGAACAGACTTATGGACTGGCAGGGAACTTAAGGGACTTATTTCACAAAGGGCTGACTTAGAACTGCTGATCTTGATATCCTTGCCTTGTGGATGAACCTGATGGAAAAATCCTCCACCTCACTGATTTCTTCAACTGTAAGGGGAGAGCCACAAATCCACAACACCCAGTCTAAATATTGTCACCGGGTGAGGGTAGGATTGCCTGGTGGTATCAGTTGTGCTAGGTGACAGTCTAATCCAATCCAAAACAAGTCAGTGAGAGATTGGTCATTCCAGGTGTGATGATGGCTGACTAAGTGCAGGTGGGAACCAAGAGGGATGCTGGGAGATGTAAGTGGTGACAGGACTGTTGACTGGAGATTGGCTATTATTGTTTATCAATACTTTATTTTTATACCAAGTGATTAATTCAGAGAGGGATGAGACAGATTATGTAGTGAGAAGGAGCAGTTTCATTGATTTACAGAGATGTAGTCGACTTTGTCAGGCAGAACATAGATGAATTGAGTGTGCGTGGGATATGTCGTCAAATACTTCCAAACGTATTTGAAAGCTCTAATTCAGAAGGCTTTCATTCACGTGGTTCGCTGTGCTTCCACTTACCCACACAAAGACCTCATCTCCATGTTCCTGTCCATGTAAATGTTCTATTTTAACTGCTTGATCTTAGATAAAAAGTGAGACATTTCCTTTTTTTCTCCTAATTCTGAGCGATGAGAGCTAGAACAGGCGGCTCCTAAATTTAGCCTTGTATAACATCATGCTCCCAAACCATGTGCATTTTCTTTTTTTCGCTCGCTGATGGAACTGTAGAGTGAAATGCCATTGAGGGACTTTGTAACCAAGGCAACAAACAATAGCGGTGCAGAATGGTCAGATTAGTGTGTGAGGTGTGAAGGGCTTAAACTTGAGATTTTTTTTCTATATATTACTTGGGTTTGAGCCATGTTGTGAAACGACTGACATACCTCTCAGTGGAGCTATTTTACAACAAAACATCTTTCTGTAGCTGTAAACACAAAACTGGAATACAAGAATGATACTGCCTTGTACCAACACATTAGGGGCTGTTCACACTGGATGCGCTTTTTGTGTGAACATACACTAGATGGAAATCTTTGATTGTTGTGATGCTTCACACTGTTTGAAATATGTGTTTAAGTGTCCATGGACCATTGTTTTCTACACTGGATTTTCTGCCATTACTGAATCTACAGCACCACAGAAAAAGTAGTCTGAAAATACTGTATGTTTTTCAAATTAAGTTGTCGTCTAAAGGAAAAGTAGTCAGACAGATTCACAAACTCACAAGTTATCAGTCTTTATCACTGATGATTCCCGGACTGATTAAACTCACTGAATCAGTCATAACTCACTGAATTTGACTCACCAAACTGCAGGTCATCATTGTTTTCAACATTTTCTTAAGATTTCTAAACAAATTTTGTATGTACTTACAGTTCAATATCAGCCTGACTGGTTGTTCTTATGACAATGTGTAGTTAAAGAAACTCATTTGCAACAGAGTTTTATTTTAATAGAACGTGTCCTGTGCGAATAGCTCTTTAGGCTGTTGATAATGTGTAGCAGATAATTAGGTATGTTGTAACCAAGAGGAAAACGTTATTGCATAGAGGTTGTTTTTTCAAAGCTCGAGAGACTTAATGGAGTAATGGATTTATGTTTCATTTAGCTATCAACATCAAATGATACAGTTGTTGACATGCAGTAACAGTAGAAGAAATAGAGTTATAAAATAATAAAAAATAATAATTATTATTTGTAGAGCAATGTTTAAGCTCAGATCAAAATCTTTTTTTTTTTTTTCGTTTTTATTTGTTGTCTTTGGTATAATCTGTGTGACATTGTTGAGATCTCTTCTGAGAGACATAAAATTACTGAAGTCTTTTTCTCTGGAAATAAATGAGAAGGCAAAATTCTCAATTTGATATCTATTTAACCCTATTCCTGTCTTGGAAAAACAACTGCAATATTAAAGAGGTGTCATTTGTGACTTTCTTTCCTCTTGGAAATGTTTGCGATGGCGTTCTGGATGGGGTGTTTGGATAAGTGTTGGACAGGTTTGGCAGACTTCCTGCAGTGTGAGTCTAATAAGCTAACCAACCATTTCAAAGGAGGCTTTTTTCAATAGCAACAGCAAAAGCAAAAAATAAACACTGTCAGATTGCACACAGTGAGCTGCGTCAGCTGGAATGCAGTCAAACAAATGCACACACACACACACACACACACACAAAATCTCTGCTGGTATTAGCGTGGCACGATTAACGGGGGTGTTAGTCCTCTATTAACCAAGCTGTTTCTCACCTTCATCAGTCAGGACTCCTCATCCTCCCACCGTGCTGACCTCTGTCATCCGTTCAGTGACTCATCTCTCTCTCTCTCTCTGCAGAGCTGTTCTCTCCAATCACACTATGTACTGACATAAAAACACTGACTAGTCACTGTCCAGTTCAGACCAACACTACAGGAATGCACCTCCATTTATATTTAGGCCGCGGGAAAGAAAAAAGCTCTTACACGCAATTGACTGGGAGAGATAATCGAGCGAGGAGGGCTCTTTCACCCATGTGGGTGTGAGGATGCTGGAATTCATCCTTTGTAAAGCCTGGTGGGGCTGTTTTGAGCAGTGAAACGGCTTTCAGCTCTATTAACATAAGCGGCAGAGGGCATTTTTGTTGGCTCACAATGCTGGTCTGAAAGCTTATAAGAGCAGCAGTCGTTCTTTCATCTTTCACTCTGGCTATGACTGACTTAAACTGTCTTGCTATTAAATACAGCACCTTATAATGCAATAAAGTGGACGAAAGCTTCAATGAATGGGCATTTTCACATAACGTCTTAGTTAGGGGAAAAGCATACAAAATGAATAGTACGTGAATCCAATTCATGAATTTTTGTCCTAATTAGACACAAGGAGTGGCAGGACATTTTGCAGATTGCTTTTTATTTCTTTGGCATCTTCTTGAGTAGCAGTGAAATCTCGTTGTGTCATGTCATGCATCACTTTAAATTCATTGTAAACTGACAAATTGCTTGCCATTGGAAACTTTGGGTCAGGACACAGTGTGTTTATTTATATATATATATATATATATATATATATATATACACACAGAGTGCAAGTTACAACTGTTTGTAACTGTTTTTTAATAATGTTGCATATGTTTTTCAACACTTTACATTACATTTACATCTTCATTGCTGTTCTGGATATTTTATAATCAGTATTGTGACCCATCCTTTTCTTTTTTTTAAATAAAGTTAATTGTATGACTTTGATTTTGCAGAACAGCAGGATTTGTATATGGTGATAAAAAGTACAGATTCATTTTCTTGTGTTGCTTAATATGTTTCCTCAAGGCTTGATTGAATAGGTGTGAGTGAATAGGAGAGAGAGAGAGAGAGAGAGAGAGAGAGAGAGAGAGAGAGGGGAAGGCCCTGCTGTTCTCGGGTAAGAGCTGGCAGTCGCCCTTATGAGCGTCCAGGACAGATTTTTTGCAGACAGGATGTGTGAGACATGCTTCAGTTCCCAGAGCACTGTGTATATGTGTGTGAAGCCCAAAGTATACTTCACTTTTTACGTGTACGCGAGGGACAGAGTACAGTTATTTTATAACTTATAGTTATTTTGCAGTAATCAGTTTTTCCACGTGGTGGCAACACTGTCCCAGGCCATTGTTTCACAGTAGAAAGCAAAACTAAAGAGACGGAACAACAACAACAAAATAGCGGAGACTGCAACAACAACAGACGCTCAAGCGCTTGTGAACGAGAGGGTATGAGACAGCTCAGCTTTGGTTTAAAAGAGTTAAAAAATATTTGTTATCAGTCATAACTTAATGGGGAAAAATAGAGCAGACACTGGACATGGATGAAGCTTTCCAGTGCGCATGTGTCGACTGCCTGCGTTCGCACACAACATCAAATGGAGTATACTTTGAAAGGCTACGCGTTCAACTGTACGCATACACTAGCGTACGCATACAAAAATGAAGTATACTTAGGCCTTGAGTGTACATGCATTTAAACAACAAAACAGAGCAGTACACTTCTTTTGTTTGTGTGTCAGGGTTATTATCGTTATAGAAATAAAATTAAAACTAAAACTATAAAAAACATTTTCATTACTTGAAATAAAATTAACATGAACTGAAATCATACACAAGAATTATAACAGTAACACTCTGGGAACTGGGAATTGGGAACACATATTCACTTTTAACTAAACGTTTTCCCTCAATAAACTCCCAGTTTGCTGCTTATTCATAGTAAGTAAGGTAGTCGTTGTAGTAGATATGTTTAGGTATGGGGTAGGAAACTGGAAATAACTGGAAATTAAAACTAAAACCATTAAAAAAAATAATTACTTGAAATACCATTTACATTAACTGAAATTATGCAATATATAAAAATTAAAACTTGCCAAGGCAATGTTTTTCTTTTTTTTAGTTAAATTACTAAAATAACTGTAACCAATTAAACTAGAACTACTAGACTAATAAAAATGACAACACAAAAAATTTAAATGAAATCTATAATCTAAAATATATAAAAAAAAAATACAAAAGTAAAACATAATTTAAAAAGATTAAAACAAACTATAATAGTATGTCAGTAATGCAAAAAGGAAAAAACAAACAAAAAAAAGATGTTTGAGCAATCTGCTGCACATTTTAACATATTTGACTACCGACATATATTCATCTATAGTTATTTCTGCTACCACATAAGCTCTCATCTGTACTTCAACGCAATCTTATTGTCTATTTTCTTATGAATTAATCACTTTAAGCTCTGTCATATCTGAAGGTGAAAAAGATTTAAATAACAGCATGTCTGGATGGCAGCGAAGAGTAACAAAACTATTGGCTTGCCAATACACAGTGATAACACCACTGAAATAATCAGACCATGAGAATACATGAAGGCCCAAGTAACTCTTGCAAATTTCAGTCTTTGGCTCTCTTTCCGAGTCCTAATGCGTTTGTGGGTTGCTTCCAATCTAATTACAGCATGTTCCAGCACTCTGTGATGTTCAAAGATGAACACTCAGAGGCATGGACAGAGAGACACTCAAGTCCAAAGCTGATGGATGCAGAAATTAGTCATATTAAGACACTAAATAACTTGAGATGGGAACTCAGAAGCTGAACCTGAACCAATAAAACATGTTTTGTACTGAAAGTCATTCTATAGCCTCATAGGGTTCAAAATGACATCTGTTGAGAGCATGTGGTGATTCTGTCTATGAAATAAACAAGCTAATATGCCTCGGTTGGCAGTGTTTGTTGCAATTTCTGCATGCATGTCTGCAGTGGGTAACTTGGAGATATTTGTAGATAATTTAATAATCTACTTTTCCATACTATGCCATATAAAGATGATTTGTATTGTCCATTGCTCAGTATTCTCTATTTTATTGGCAAATATTATTTTTGCCCCTGTAGTCTCTCCTCGCCTTTTTTCTCAGCAAACCCCACATATTTTTTTCCTCCATTATGTAAGTCACAGTGTTTCTG
This sequence comes from Tor tambroides, assembly GCA_021397915.2. Lineage (NCBI taxonomy): Eukaryota > Metazoa > Chordata > Actinopteri > Cypriniformes > Cyprinidae > Tor > Tor tambroides. The sequence goes on along the minus strand of JAFVLL020024540.1, from coordinate 4,626 downwards.
ACAAATTTAGCTTGAAAAGACATCTTTCTTTGTAAATCAAAGACATTTTCTCAAATGATTTGGTGTTTTTTGGAGTCTTTATTTCTAGACGAGTGAAAGAGACATTGTTTATAACATGAATTTTCTGTTCATAAGACCAAGTGTCACATAATGCATTGCCTCAGAGATTAGTATTCTATATATTTATGAACAACAATATTTTTCTACATCTAAAAAGCTTGAGTGAATCCTTTTATGCTTGCCAGGCATAATTTGCCTTAGACAGGAACTTTCTCTTTTTCCAAAATTTCATTTACTGCATTTTATTAGATTACTTAATTCATATACTGTGCTGTTTTAGAAGTAAACTGTTTTACTTATTATATTTTTGCTATCTAGCAAAGATTGACTTTTTTTCTTTTAAAATGGGTTTGCTCTGAGACAAAATGTGTTTTTAAACAAAATGAAAAAAATACATTCTAGTGCTCCATTATGTCAGCATATTTTGCAGTCTTCAAAGTGCTCAGACAATGTTTTGTTGAAGTTAGGCCTAGAGATATAAATATTAAATACTGTGGGACCATTTTTGTCTGTTCAAGTTTAAAATCTGTCTGTTAAACTGCTTACTAATGAGTTCTACTCTGCAAAACTAACGTATCTTGTTTCCTGTTTGATTAAACATCAAAGACCCATGCAGCATCTACCAAGCACAAGAAATCTGTGAGCAGATCCTGTAAAGTAATATTTCCATTTAGAGTTCTTAGTTCTGGAACATGTTCTGCATGAAGATGGTGCTAGCTTTCCCTTGTGACTGGACACCAAAGACCTAAACAGCATCGGCCTTGCAGCAATTGCATTATGACTGTTTTCATCAATATATAATACTGATGCTAAGTCAGTCTTAATGAGCATTTCATCTCTACCCATTGCACTCTTCTGAGAAGAGATGGATTTCCACAACATGAAGAGAAATAGGAATGAAAGCTACGAGGCAGCTCTTTCAAGATTAAAATAGGGAAAATAGCAGATGGCTCCTTCATCTCCTTTTGAAGGGAAAAAGTCAACAAACTGTTAATTAAGACCACTGCCAGTTATCATATAAGACTAACTCCTGCTCTCTTTGAAAGTGGGGGGCTCTAAATGTGGCATGGATTGCAAAATTACCCTGCAAACATATAGTATGTTTGGATTTTCTAATTTGTAAACCAAAAAGTGCATCCCATTGTACTGTAATGGCAATACCTCAATCATCAAAGCAGTAAAAGCTCAACTAGTGCAGTAACTTTATGCTGCAGCATTTTTTTCACCAATGCTGTCAAAAGTCTGAATATCTTGTCATAAAAATACCCTTTACCAGTACTGTAAATCACTTCAATGCCTTTTCATTGACAGGAAGTTATTGCGAAGATCTCATAATATCAAGCGGGCACCATCCATTATATTTTATCAGTCATCCGTGCCTCTAAATGGAAGTAATACATATGAGTAGATGCAACTCAAATATAAACAGTTTCTGCTACACACAATAGTCTACTTGCTCCCACAATCCTTTAGTACACACTCCTTTGTGCAGCCAATCAAACTGATGCCTTAAAACTGTGAAAAAGGACTATTACTCCCCAGGCACTGTGGATTTGCCTTTTTGTGTGGTTTGAAACTTTATCTGTCTCGTCTTGTAGTGCAGAATGCGTTAGTGTTAAAACAGTGATTGCTGGGAGTTGTTTCTTGTCAACTCTATGGAGTCAACATCTATTACCACCATGAAGAGCTGACATCGCAGAGGAGCCTTTTAGCTCAAATATTGCTCCCTGGGTCTTACTGTCTTTTTATTTCCAACGGAGTAAAACAAATCAGGGTTTCTTTTACGATCCTTTTAAGATCAGATTAATCTAATATATACAATGTAAGGTAAAAGCCATAAAGTGTTCTAACCTGGGGCAATAAATAAACACTGCAGAGGTACTTTTGCTGAGAGCATACAAGATAACAAGCAATATTGCTCTCATTCACTATGTAGTCTTTGGACACTTGTTGTACGAACATTTCTTAATGAAAATGAAATTTCTGTAATGATCCGTTTCAGTCAAAAAGGCCCTTTATGCTTGATAGGCTGAGAAGTATTATTGGTGCAAATGAGAGTGCAGTTACCCCTGAATAATGTAGAATAGCCATTGATTAGTCATATTATTGATTTCCTTTTACAATGGCACAAATGGGGACTTTAATTCCAAGTGGAAGCTCAGCAGGAAATGAACACAATTCATCTTATTATACACTATTAAACTAAACATCTTAGCTGGTTACAGAAGTGTAGTGAATAGAATGGGACAGAATATGAGAAGATATTCCAGAACAGAATGAAACTGAAGTGAACTTCTGTGCATTTGTTCATGTAGTTGTAATGCAGATGGCACAGTCTTTGCCAGCTGACACTGTCTGCTATATTTAGAATGTGAGAGACAGACTGTACAACTACAATATAGAGGACGGCAATGGGGGGAAAGAAGCACAGTGTACTGTAGTGCTCCCAACAGGCCTGCATGCACCTGTCATAAATGAACACCATTTTTAGGAGCATGGTAGGACAGGTGCATGCATGACATGATCTAGAAAATGAGTACTCGTTTAGTGCATTAGGTAATTCTAGCAAAAATATACATTCTACGGTTTTATCATAAAAATGATACATGCAAGTGATCAGATGAATCTGAAAACACACTCACACTCCATCCAATTGGATACCAAGCCCACTAGAATTTATAGCCTGTAATTTGTCTCTTCTCTCCTGACTACTGCAGTCAGCATTCCAAACGGACCTTCAATTACTGTGCGGCCTGCATTCATACTGACTTTCATTATTATTTATCTACCGTGTGAGCTTAAAATATTTCTCGTAATGTCAATTTTATGCAAGCCAATTAAAACGTGTGTAGCTGAAGCAGCATATGAGGCATAGACATCTAATGAGATTAGAGAGTGCACATGGTTATTTGGGGGGGATCGGGGAGGGGTGCATGCTCATAAACTCTTCGTTCTGAAATGAAGAGACATATTTATGGCAGTGATTTTGGAAAGTGTCCTCTAGAGTCACTGAAAATGTGCACGTCACTCCTCACTGTCTTAAAGATTGATTTGGCCATCCTGCAGTGGAATTGCCATCGATGTTATGCGTAGCAAAAGATTTGAGTAAATGCATAACTCTGTCAAATGAGAGTGTAAAGTCTGACAGAAGTTGATGATGCATCGATGCACGTAAAAATGATCCCTTGCTAGTTTCATTGCTGTTCAGTGTGTATATTATTTCAGTGGTGGTAAGAGAGCAGTCTGCTGTTGTCATGGAAATACTGGAAAGTGTGTTAGTATTTCGGGCTTGTCATCACCCTGTTTATGCTTGTTGCCAGATCTTCTGGTAAGCATAAATGAATCTGTCTGATGTTGTTGCAGAATATAAATGCAGTGTGTTTAAAATTCTAAATCACTCACATGGTCACTTCACACACATTTTGTGCTGCTTTAGACCTTCACAACTTTTTCTTAGTTGTGAGTAAAAAAAGATTGTGAACTGCTTGTAATTATCAGGATGTCTACATGAGTAGCTCATATAATGTGGTGTGATCTTCATTTACATAATAATAAAAATAATCATGGAATCATGATTAGGAATGATTTTCACAACCTCAGTTTATCAGAAAATAAAGTAGTCTGTGCCACATGATCCTTATGAAATCCTTCTAATATACTGATTTTCTGCTCAAGAAACATCACTTATTATTATCAATGTTAAAAACAGGGCTTGAAAACAAAACAAAAAAAAAGTCGATCGGTTCACTCCGAGCAGAACTTTTTATACGTTTCTTTAACTGTATTTTATTTTGATAATGAACAGGCTGCAATGTCGCAAAAATACGTTGTGTCTGTGTGCGCGTGAGGCGCCGGTGCGACATGGCCATACCAACGCTGGTTGGTTATACAGATTCAAGACATCATTCAAAACTGTCAAGCTTTTGCAAAACAAATAAAATTGTAAAATAAATAAAACTGTAAAGCTTTTTCAAAATAAAGAAAACTGCTTTCTGCCATCTCGTTTTCCTTTCCGAGAACCTTGGAATGCATCACAATGAACCGTAGGCCTAACTCAGCACATTTTTTTCCTTTCGTTTCGTTAATCTGTCAATGATTTAGGAAGGAAGGAAAGGAAAGGATGTGACGTGTGGCCAAGTATGGTGACCCATACTCGGAATTTGTGCTCTGCATTTAACCCATCCAAGTGCACACACACAGCAGTGAGTAGTGAACAACACGCACACACACACACCGTGAAAACACACCCGGAGCAGTGGGCAGCCAATACTGTGGCGCCCGGGGAGCAGTTGGAGTTTTGGTGCCTTGCTCAAGGGTCTCACTGCAGTTATGATATTGAGGGTGGAGAGAGTGCGGGATATTCACTCCCCCCACCGACAATTCCTGCTGGACCTGAGACTCGAACCCACGACCTTCAGGTTACAAGTCCGAGTCTCTATCCATTAGGCCACGACTGCCCCCAAGTGAAATATATTTAGTGTATAGGCATATATTGTCACAGATCGGCCAGGCTCTCCTCTCCACCAATCACAACGCTCTGCATCACCCGAGTTCTGATCACGCTCA
>JAFVLL020024539.1:0-22073 GCA_021397915.2 Tor tambroides | reverse complement strand
AGCTGTTATGTAAAGTACTTGTATAGTTTGTTTTAGGTTATGTGTATGTATAGTCTATTTATAGTATATGTATAGTTAGATTACCGCTTTCAGTACGTTAGTTATTTATAGGTTTTGAAAAATTGTTCTTACTCTTGTGTTGTTTGTTTATATTAAGTTTATTTAAGTAGCACCGTGGTCCTGCGAGACACGACATTTCGTTCCACTGTATGCCCCCACATGTAGCGGAATGACAATAAAGCTCGACTTGACTTGACTTGAATTGACTTGAATACAACATAATTTACAATATTACATACATTTAAACTCGTTTAACAAGCATTATAGAAATAAAAACTGTAACATTTAAAATAATCATTTAAATTTAAGTGTATTCAACCATTCTCCCTAATCCCTTTTCACAGAAATAGCGCTAATTCTCATGCTGGTGCGTCGCCGAAATCTGAGCCGGTGATGGGCTGCTGTTTGACGGGAGAACTGCAAACTTCAGACCGCTGCCTCGCATTTTACTCAAAGATGCCGTAACGGACTCCATAACCTGCCCATAAGCAAACAGTACTTAGATTAGAGAACATATTTTAACATTAAATTAAATTATATTCAGTTATGCAAGGCAAAAGGCTTTTCCACCATGCGAAACGACCGCTGCTGCCGCAGTTAGCTGACTGACATCTCATCCTTGTATGTTGCGTTGAGTAAAATAATATAATTTACAGCACAGTAAAGACTTTAGAAATCAAATAAAATAAATACAAACCTTTATTTCACTGAAGAAGTGCAGCAAATCGGCGGCGCTGAGAACCGCTCTCTCCTGTAGAGAACTCAAAAAGCCCGCGCTCTGACTGTAACTCAGCTGCTGGGTTTCGTCAGAGGGAGGGGAGGGGTGCATAGTTTCAGCTCTCAGTGACACAAAAACTACCCAGCATATGACCCAGCAAGCTCAACCCAGCAGTTGGGTTAAAAAAATAACCCAGCATTTTTTAGAGTGTAACCAGCGACACTATGAGATACAGCGCTGGTGGAGGGTTGAATGTAATGCTGTCAGATTACCTCATGTGTCATTCACCGGTGAGAAAACATGACAGTACAAAGCGCATAATGTTACAATAATAACACCTTCCATTCTCACTCAGTCTGCAATAGCGTAACGGATCACGCTGATGACGTATCATGTCTGCGCAAACAGGGTGCGTGGAGGTATGCAAATACATATGTTGAAAAGTAGGTAGGGCAGGCTTTCATAGCCTTCAGTCCGAGGGATATGATTGGACGAACATTTTATGGTCCTACGCCTTCCACAGATGATATAAATATATATAAAAATACATTTAAATCACTTAGTAATTGCTATTGGGATGTGAAAAGACTTTCAACCAGCATAACAAAAATGTTTTTGAACCAAATCACCTACCCTCCCTTTAATGCTCTATTGCGTTTGAAAATAACATACAATCTATGCTAACCTAGCCTAAGCCCTAACCTAAACTTAAAGGATAATGTTAACAAATACAAACATGGGGCAAAAAAAGGCATTTGCTGAAGCTTGTTTCTACAAGTGTATGTGCTCATGTTTTATGGGACTCGTACTCAAGCGCTCCACAACACAAGTGCAATGCTGTACTAGGTGAACAACAGAGCAAGTTTGCTATGGCAGAAAATCCATAAATATAGATATGTGATGCAAACATCAAAATGTATTAGCTTACAAATCACACACTACGATAAAAGTGTTTTGAGGTCAATAGCATAGTATTGTGCAAGAAACCATGCAAAAATAATTCTTTAAGTTGTCTGTGTTTTAAAACAGTGAATTGTATGTATAAAAATGTTTTTTTGAGTTTTGCAGATAGAGGCACCTTTTGCCAGTGAACCGATGTTGGGTATTTCACTGCAAAAACTTGCTTGTTATTTACTCATTTCCCACCATCCTGCTTAATCAGAAGCAACATGTGCTGATTATATAAAAAAGTCATTGTCATTCTTTACCAAGGCCATAATGAGGATCTGAGGAAATGTGAGGCTTAACCTAGAGTTAAAACCAGTCCTCACAAAGTAGAATAAGATATGTACATGCTGTAGCATAGCCCTGATAGTGAAGAGTGTGACTGTAATGATATGGGACTGCATGACTTCAAAAGTACTGAAGAATTGGTATTTATAAATGCCACCACAAATTCCTGTGGATATATCAAAAACATGACCTGCCCAAGTATGCCACCTGACTTGAATCCAACAGAGTACCTTTTATTTTTAAAGAGCAAATAAATGAATAAATAAATAAAAGATAGATAGATAGATAGATAGATAGTATTGCCTTATTTCTCCACTACAGTCAGATTTCAGCTTTCTGTTTGTCATAAATGCAGTTTGATCCTGCACAGGAATTGCACTGGTGGACTTGGCGAAACATAACATTATTCTCTTCTTTTCCATCTCTTTTAGATCTCACTTCTCTTTATCTTTGAAAACTCAATCAGCATTCGGACTCATCTTCTACCTGGCTGATGAGTCTGAGGAGAACTTCATGGCTCTGTTCCTCACTCATGGACGGCTGGTATTCACATTCAGCTCGGGCCAGAACCAAGTCAGGATCCGATCCAAGGAGAAATACAGTGATGGACAGTGGCATGATGTAAGTTAAATCTGATTCCAGTTTATAAAGGTAATAGCAAATAACACAAGCAAATAACACTCCCCATAGAGGACTGCAGAAATTATTGTGGATTTTATTTTATCTTATTTTATTTTATTTTATTTAACTCATTTTATTAAATTTTTTGATGTACGTTGAAAAGATATCACAATAAACATTAAGGTCTTTCAAAGTTCTCTTTATTTATAATACGTACACTAAATTAAACATTGAATAATAAAATTATGTGATAGCTCTTTTAGCCTTATGGTGTAAATCCCAAAAAATATACTGACCTACATTAAGTATTAGTTTGGCTTATGTCTAAAGAAAATATATTGATCAAGTGTATGATCTTTATAATAAATAATCTTTTTTTTTATTTCATATGAATGTGTGTGTCTTTGGGAAAATAAATATATTTTAATAAGATTAAAATTTAAATATAATTTGAGAAAAACCAATAATGTTGTCTCTAACAAATTATATTTTCAGTATTTTCATTTAAGTTGCTCCAAAGTGTATTTTTCAGTGCAGATAATGATTTTTTCCAAACATATAGAGTTCTACAGAGGCCAAATTACTCTTTTAGATTGACGTCCCACCAGAATTTTCAGTCTGACTATTTACATAGTCACTGACAGTGCGAGACAGTTATTGTCAGTGTAAGCTTAAACAAAAGAGGGTGAGATTTCATCAAAAGCAGTCAGGTGTAAGTCCTTGACTACAATAAAGTTGTTTAGAATTGAGAACATAACCTTTGAATGCTGAGATGTTCAGTTCAGTTGTTTGATTTGTCAGTCTTGCAAGTAACAGAATCCGCTTCCCAAATAAGCAGTAATTATTGAATAGTTTGCTTATTACAGGAGTGGCTGTTTTGTGACACTTTCTATCTCTCTCCCTCTGTAGATAATCTTTATCAGAGGTGGAAACAATGGCAGACTGATAATTGATGGTCTTACGGTATTAGAGGACAGAGCTTCAGGCGGAAACATCTCACTGCTTGTCCAAGATCCTCTCTATGTAGGCGGGGTACCACCTGATCAGGCCAAGAAAAACATTCAGGTATTGTGATCCCTCATTAACTGCCCTATTCCCTCAGGTGCTGCAAATCATTCAGATGTAACTGAAAATGAGTAATCCATGTACTTATCATCACAAAATTAACTGAGATACAGAGTAAAGTCCAAACGAGACCAGTGAACCCAGTGACCCAGTCCACTAAATATCTTGACATTAGCCTCATGCTTTAACAGTCTGTCACTGTAAATATCCTGTGTTGTCAGTGTTTAAAATAGTATTCACATTAATTAGGTGCATTTTTTCATGAATGCTTTCAGAGACATGGTAACACACAGAAATGTTCTCTGCTGATATATTTTATTGTCTGTGGAGTGGCTGCCAGTCTGGAATGCAGGCAGCTGCACCATAAGACATTACTAGTGTTTCTATCCTCACTGTCAAGCACACACTGTAGCACATTCTTAACTGTTCATGGTAATAGAGTGTTATATGCATACTTTTCTCTTTATTTATTATGGAAATAATATACTTTAAAAGAATAAACTTACATGCAAATTTAATATTGTAACGAAGCCAACAAGACGTGAGGCGTGCGGATCCATGTGCAAGCTTTTATTGATAGACATGGTCAAAAACACAGGCAGGGTCGAACAAATGGCAAACAGGTATATTGAGGGCAAGACAGATGAGTACTCAAGTAAACGGGCGTGGTCTTCGATCGGCGAACAATATCCAGAGGGCTTGACAAGAGGGGTAATCCAGGTACGCGAGCAATGGTCCAGGCAGGGGCAAACAGAGTCCAACAGGAAGGCAAAGGGTTAATCCAAGATACAAGGCAGAAGATCAGGAACCAGACAACAAAGCAACACAGAAAGACAAGACTAACTATAACTTGAAACTAGACTCAGTAAAGCAGCTATCACTAGGTGAGTGATAAACGCAGCACAATACATGAGACTAAACAGAAACACAGAATGGAAGTGAAAGTCGTGACATATTGTCAAGTATGGTGACCCATACTCAAAATTGGTGCTCTGCGTTTAACCCATCCAAGTGCACACACACAACAGTGAGTAGTGAACAAATGCACACACACACCCGGAGCAGTGGGCAGCCATTGCTCCAGCACCCAGGAAGCAATTAGCGGTTCGGTGCCTTGCTCAAGGGCACCTCAGTTGTGGTATTGAGAGCACTGTACATTCACTCCCCCCACCTACAATTCCTGCCAGCCCGAGACTCAAACTCGCAACCTTTTGGTTATGAGTCCAAATCCCTAACCATTAGGCCACAACTTCCCTTGTGGCTCGGTAAGGCAGCTAACACTAGGAGAATGCTAAGCGCTAGAACAATACTCAGCAGTGAGGGAGAGAAAGTCCAAGGCTATAAAGAGTGTCTGATGAGATTCAGCTGTGTATGTGTAATCAGTGCATTCAGCTGTGTATGTGTAATCAGTGCAAAGGATGATGGGAAATGCAGTCCAGTGTGATGTGTGGCATGAGAGTCAATGTGGTGAGCGGGTGACCTCTAGTGGTGAGTGAACAGAAGGGCACAGACCGGATTCATGACAAATATAATGTTTTCAGTTACTAAATTCCATGTTATATATAATTAAATGAAAGTGTATTTTAGTTTACATTTACAGCCGAATGTACTGACAAGCATTTATGGTAAATTAAAATACTTTAATGTTATTTCTGTCTGAATACTTACATGTGTTAAGAAACATGATCATGAAAGCATACTCTCTTTAAGTACATTTAAGTGGCCTTTTGTTTCTTTCAAATTATATTATCTGCAGATACAGCACTTCTTTTTCACAAGGGTAGGCAAATCTTGAGCAAAAGTATATCATGTTTTAGTCACAAGATTACTTAAAAGATCCAGTAACACAATTGTTAACATAAACAATTGGTCATGAACAATATTTACAGCATTTATTAATTTTATTAGTTCATTCATTTTTCCTATACATTTTATCATTAAAACTTATATGCGTTAACAATGATGCTGAAGATTAATTTAATAAGAATTACTGATGAAGATGTTGATGTTTATTGAAGTGTAGCAGTAAGTACATGAATTTCTTCCTTTTATAAGAGCTTCAGGATATGATCACTCCAAATGGTGCAGAAATAATGGAAGTCTTGTCTTTTTAATTCACCGTGATAAATCAAGCTCTTGATGCGGTTGATGCAGTTATCCTAATCTAATTAGATAAATTCGAATTAATATAATAGGGCAGGACATTTTAATTTCTTACACAATATGAATTAACATTAACCACAGTTAATAAATGCTGTAACAAAGTACTGTTCAACTACTGCAGAGCAACAGTTTAAGGAGCAGCTTGCTGAGAAATGAAGATCTATGAAGAATAGCTGACAAGGAATTATTTTGCGAGGTCGACATGTCATGTGGTGTGACATGCTATGCTAAATCCTAAATAGCATATTAACAGTATTATTATGCATCTTTTCACATGGCTCTCTGGAATACCAATCACAGCATTCTGCAGTCAAATATTTTTTGTTTAATGACTGCTAAAATCAATATTTTCACAGTGTCTCCTATACTGTTATAGTTTTGTGTCATAGCACATAGCGCATTCTTTTCTTCTCAAATCATAAAAAAAAATTCAATGTTTTAATAACTTATAATAATGACATTTTATTTATTTTACTGTTATATGCTTAGTGTTGGGTCCTGATCACCCTGTTTGGGTTTATTTTGTGATGATGTTAAGGAAACTAACTGTTAATGAAATGTATACGTTTCTGAAGTTCTCATTCTTCTGTTATTTCTGTAGAAGACGTCTGTGTCTGGCTTCTCTGGCTGTGTGCGGAGTCTCCAGCTGAATGGCCGCTGGCTCACCTCTGCCTCCCACAGTTTTGGGGTCACACCCTGTTATGAGGGGCCCTCTGAACCAGGGACATACTTTACTGAGGAGGGAGGATATGTGCTGCTGGGTAACATACTATGTATTACTACTACTCAATCAAATTCACTTAATTAAATGTTTTAGGTTTGAGAAAGAGGAGACGATATTCCGTCCATGGCTCACTGACCCCACTGGGTATGTCAGCATTAAATTTATATTCATTCTTGATTTATTCCTCAGAGACATTAATTGAACAGAGATTCATAATTTCAGTGAATAATATACTCATTTACTCATTATGGCTATTATTAAAAGCTGTTATGTTTTGTGGACTAAACGTAAGTGATGTGAAATAGCTTATTCAGGCAGGGTTTTTATCGGTACTTAAAACCAAAACTATAAAAAAGAAGTTACTGGAAATAAAATACATGTTAAATTAAATAAAATTGAAATATAAAAAAAACCCCACATACATTTAAATTTCAGCTAGATGCCAACATTTCCCATTTTTGTTCAGTTTAACTTGAAACACTAAAATAGCAACTGAATATAACTGCCATTCTATTTGTGTTTTTTTCAGTTTTGATGATTTTACTGCTTTTTTAACCTGTTTTTAAACTGTCAGCATCCCGGTATCGTTCGAAATATACTGCAGTATTTTACCGATAAAACCTTTGCTAATCTTGACAAAACACGCCGCTGGAAAGGTCTCAAGGTTCCATATTTGGTGGTTATTTTGTGATAGAAGTAATCTTGTACAAAACCTGAACGCCTGAACAAAATCTCAAAGGAATCTCAGTTTTTGTGATATAAATTTTGTCGCACTTTAATTCTCGCCGTTAACAAAACACTAACTCCAACTTTTGCCTCAATAAACTCCTAATTTGCTGCTTATTAATAGTTAGTTAGGTGGTTGTTAAGTTTAGGTATTGGGTGGAATTAGGGATGTAGAATATGCTCACGGAGAATATGTGCTTTATATGTACTAGTCAGTAAGTAAGTTAATAATAGACATGCTAATAAGCAACTTGTTAATAGTAAGAATTGGTCCCTATACTAAAGTGTTACCTAAATTTCAAATTTGGAACATAACTTTAAACATAAAAAAGAGACAAACCTACGGTCTGTATTCCAAAATGTTTATGAATTTCAACGAATTTCATTTGATTACAATTCGAGTTTGGTGAGAGCTAAACTCACATTAACCAGCATAAAGCAGCTTGAACCAGCTTGAATTCTCATGGTGGTGTTGAGCAAGAATACCACAAAAAAAAACAAAAAAACAAAAAGCAGCCCAACACATAAGTGAGAGCCACAGACAGACAGAGGCTCCTGTGAGAGAAGTGGAATGTAATATGCCGCTTGTTCAGTCATCTGATTGGTTGGTGCAGAGGTTGAGGAAAATTTAAGCAGTCCTCCAGGTCTTGGGAAATGGAGTTGCAGCTGTTAAGTGTGCATAGAGAAATTTCACACCCTAGTGTGGCGGTCAGGGGGTTGCACATGCACATAACTCTACTTGGCTCAAGAGGACACAATTCCAGCATGCACAGCACAGCTAAACAGCTGAATACACAGCAGTGATCAAGAATCAGATGTCTCCTTGTCTAAATGCATTAGCCATTTGCGGTTATAAGCTAATCCAAGGATAATATGCTGACATAAAGTATGTTCTTCTCCTGACATGCAGATGATTCCTTTAATTTTGGCTCAAGATTTAAGATGGTGATGGAGGTGCGCCCTCGTGTGGCTTCAGGAGTGCTACTGCATGTCTTCACCGGAGAGAAGGAATATCTCACCCTGTACATCTATCAAAACCAGGTCTGAGGATCCTATCAGAGATTTATTATAAATCCCATGATGTACGATTCAATTTCTACTCATGAAAATATCATTGACTCGTACTTCAAAGCATGACAAAGATTATTAAGCATAGTGTACTTTAAAGAAAAACATTTAATTTCACAATATTACAAAGTGTTAAATATAGAAGAAATATAGTCATGAAAGAGTACTGTTTATAAGTACACTTAAGAATATTTTTATTTCATTAATATATTATCTTCAAGTACAGCTCTTTAAAAATATACTTTTAAGAAATGATTAGTACGGACACCTACTGTCCATTTTTTTCCAAAGTTAATTAATGTTATTAATTTCAATGTTAACAATATGTTTTTACATTGATATCAAAACTATTAGCTAACTACTGTTTACTGTATCATAGTGATGTAACCTGCATGTTTGTGTTCATTCATCATTATCAGTTATAACTGTTTTCAAATGAGACTTTTCGCTTTTCACTTGACTGGGATTTTTTTTTTTGCCTAAAATTGAGTTCATTTGCCACAATCTGTACTTATGTTACTGCACAAACTGAACTATTTCTTTCTTTTTTTTTAACATCCTATAAAAAAAATCAATATAATTCATAAATACATTTTACTGAATATTGCAGTGTTCATAGAAACCTCAGACTGATTTCAATGGGACGTGCTGTAATACTTGTTTGAGCAAGCAACAGTAACAAAAAGACATAGCTTAGAGCTTAATGCAATGCAAAAGGTTCATATTGTTTTCCTGTGCATGTATTTGTCTTCTTGCTTGTTTTCATGAGAGAGATTTTTAATAGGAGCAGTGAAGTCATGTGTTCGATTTGATGGGGTTTTGTAGGTGGTTGTGGTGGTGAATAATGGTATCCGTGAGTTCTCCACCTACGTGTCTCCTAGACAAGAAATCTGTGATGGAAACTGGCACAAGATCACAGGTAGAGACCTAAAACCCATACCGTTTTTTACTGTTAGAACTATTACCTCCAAAGAGCATCACTTCTGTACTTTGTGCTTCTCAAATCATTGAAATTCATAAACTAAATGATTTTAAAAGTATTACTGTACTTTTTTCAGCAGCTGTAGTCACTGAAGATTTGATTAGTTATATATAGGGCTCAGTTGAATTTGTTATAGATAATTATTACATGATGTTATGGAATCCTGGGCAGTGAGGCAGCGAAGGCCCTTCATCAGTGCTGTGTTTTTCAGTGATCGGAGATGGTAATGTGGTGCAGCTGGATGTGGATTCAGAGGTGAATCATGTTGTGGGGCCTGTTCGTGAAACAGCACAGAACAGCAGCTCTCCAGTGTTTATTGGAGGAGCGCCAGGTCAGTCACCACCAGTCATAGTTTATCTGTGTCTGTCTGTGTTTATGTCTGTCTGGATGACCTTAGAATCAAATTCAGAGTTTCAGGCTCTTTCAAGCCAACATTTGTGAATTGTAAATTTGCAAATTTGTATTGGCGACGATATTATAATTACATTTAGGCATCATTTTTAAAACATGTAATTAGAATTTTAAAACATCTATATACACAATAAGTGCATTGTATCAAATAATGCATTTAAATGTTAATTAATATAAAGTGGATCAGTTTTGGCTCATCCAGTCAGACTTCAGAGCCGTAACTATTAAAATAAAAATTGTGGTTCTTTAACTGCTGATCATTCTTGGCCGTTGTGCTGTGTTTTGCCTAATTTGGCGTTCCTGATCTAAAATGACCGGCCTTTTAAAAATTGCTTGTAAATCTGTCATTGTGGTTTATTAAAACCAGATATTGGATTCAGTCATTTTGTCAGTTTGTTTTCTTCGAGTTTGCACAGGTTTTTGATCACTGAACTTATGCACCTCAGTTTTTCTGTGAAAAAATATATATTTATAGATAATTGTGGTAATATTCACTCAAAAAGTGATTTTATTTATGTAGTTATTTAGTTATTTATTAGTAGTCCAGCCATTATTTATACCATGTGTCAGGAAGTCCCAAAATATCCAAATATTTTTGGAAAGTTTTGGAAAGCAAGATTTAGTCCAATGCAATAACAGCTACCATTTTTTGCGGAAAATTTTCTCTGGTTTAAAATGACTGCAATACAGCATGAGGGTTGATCTAAGCACAAGGCTGTTTTTTCTTCTTCTTTTCTTTGTGACTGTATGAGTGTTTGTTATTCCCACTCCGAAGTCAGTAATTGTAGCTCATAAATCTCAGAGAGAGCTCATTCAAAACTTTTTGATCCTTTTCTCTGCTCCAGACTCCATGCTGCCTGACAGTCTCCTCAGCAGGAGGGGCTACACGGGTTGCATGAGGAACCTGTCTGTGAACGAGTCTCCTGTGAGCTTCAGTAAAGCGGCTTTGGTCAGCGGTGCAGTCGGTGTGGGCGCCTGTCCTGCTGCTTGAGCAACAGCAACAGAAATCAACTTGTGCCACTGCTTGTGTCTCAGTAAAGAATGAAGCACCACTGTCACTGTCTCTTCAGCATCATAGCTACAGTATTCTATCACTATGAAATATTTAATGTACTGTTAACCAGGGCTCTGCAAGCATTGTGTTAAACTGATACAAAAGATCTTAAACTGAGGTATATAATTTCTAAAAACCTGATACTTTAATATGCACAAAATATTAACAAAGGCATACAGTACACTTTAATAAAGCTGATGTTTTCTGCTATTTGTTTTGTATCTGTATTTCTATATGAATTCTTGTGAAATGTCAACTACACCTGCAGTATAGGTGGAGTAAGAATATTTGAACAAACATGAAGATAAATATAAATGTGTATTAATTTTATACGAATATATTTACATTATTGTAAATATTAAATTAATATACTAACAACAATATACTTTAACTTTCAAACTTTTATAGAACATTTTTATGGAAGTTGTAGTTCCAAGTGCAAATGAACCGTTCCATATTTAATATGTAATACCTGAAAAAGACGAGTTCAATACAGCTACTTTTTTTTTTTTTTAAATTTAAACAATTTATGCAATTTATTCCAAAAGGCACAAGAATTTTCAAGTAAAAAAAATGTGTTCTGTATTTTTTGGTAGAGGAGTTACAAAGTTTACATAGCACACTTTTAGTGCAATTTTGGGATGAGCATGAATTTTTAAACACAAGATTCTAATATATTAAAAAATGGATAACAAATATTAGGAACTTGTCTGATTGAACTATTAGAACATTTCTCACTTAGAAACTCAGACATCCCCAGGTATAATGATTTAAAATTTGAGTAGGAAAAAAAACATTTTCATTAATATTTTATTAGACTGGATGTCTGATACCATTAATAATGTTAGAAAATGTAAAAGCAGTGTAATCTGATAATTCAACAGAATGATCAAATAAACAGGGGTTAATACAAAAAAGCTGGAACTGTAAACCAAAGTTACATATGAAACATTTCATTCATCTGTTCAAAAATATATTTAAACCACTTGTGTCATGTGATTTAACCTTTTTCTTAATACCATGAGTCTTATTCCAAGAAAAGTTCTACAAAGATAGATTCGTTAATTGGGGCTAACGCAATCACCAGAGAGATGAAACAACAACAACAACAACAAAAAGTTTATTTTACCCATTTATTTTTAATTTTTTTGGTCTTTTTTAAACTTATCTACAAAATTGCCTTCTGTTTGTCTCTCTGCATTTCTCATAATTGTAATAACTAAGTTTTGGTTGTATCCTTAATAGGGATTCCATAGATTAATGTTGTCACATTGGTAAATAGACATGATCTTACAATTTGAAGAAGTGAAGAGTTTGCATGGATCTGTTCTTCGATAACCCACCAATATCAAGCCAGAAGTGTCAAATTTAAACCAGATTTAGCCCAGACTCTGTTCCCATCTGGGTAGACCATCTGGACCTGGTATCTTTAGGATTTCAGCATACTATTACCTGGGACACACTAATTCTAATCTTGGATAGTATGTGGTTTGGGATGCAGGGATTCATTCTCTGAAATTGTTATTTATAAAGGATGTGTAAAACTTTATTAGTAAAGTAAATTAAGTCAAACATCTTTCAACAGCACATTGACTGAATATGAATAATAATAATAAAAAATGACAAACTAAAAAAAAAGAAGAAAATAAAAAAATCAAAAAAGTATTAGTAATATTAGTAATATTCTACTAATTACTAGTAGAAGTTAGAACAAGATGACATCCAAATTACAATCAGATTACTCAGTTAGACACATAAATACAAAAGGGTAAATAAATAAAATCAGCAGCACAAACTCAAAAAACAAAACAAAACAAACAAACAAAAAAAGTAGGTCAAAAATATTAAAGGGGTGTTAACAAGGTGTTATAATAAATTATACTTATCAGTTAAATACAACAAAATACCAGCTTTTTTATTCTTATTTTAATTATTCTTGAAGAGTACAAACAGGTGGAGAGATGAAAATCTACATTTGTAGATAAAATGCTGAAAGGAAAAACTACAAACAGAACTTCCTAGCGCCTTGCGATACGTCATCACTCCACGCCGCTTTGACTTCAAATTGTCGCGCGAAACGCAAACAATAACCGCCAACTAACAAGCGATGAGTCCACAGATGGATGTTAGATGCAGATAAAAGTAGATAAAATGGTATAAACTAAAAAGATGACACAGTCCATTGTAGTCCAAGGTAAGAAAGTTCATCTTTAATGGTCATAACTAAAGTTAACCGCGTTACTCCCTGTGCTACGGGGGCTGAAACATCCTAATCCTAATTTAGAGTCATGTCTGTATTTCACCCAGGAAATAGAACTAAATCGTATTTTAAGAAATATGATTTCAGGAAGTTTCTGTATTACTGCCTCAGTCTGTTCATGTCAGCTGCTAGGTCTGTTTTCAAACCGCAGTTTTTCTTCTGTTTAGCTTGTTTCAGCTCATGTCGGTAATAAAGTAGACTTTCCGTGATCAAGTACATAAGATTCATTCAACCCAGCTGTGTCCCCTTCAGATTTGAAGCAACTTGGATTTTGAATCCCTCTTCTACATACAGTATCTCACAAAAGTGAGTACACCCCTCACATTTCAGCAACAATTTTAGTATATCTTCTCAAGGGACAATACTGCACAAATGAAACTTGGATATATTTTAGAGTAGTCAATGTGCAGCTTGTATAGCAGTAAAGATTTGCTGTCCTCTGAAAATAACTATAGCCATTATTGCATGTAGCCATTATTGTCTAAATAACTGGCAACAAAAATGAGTACACCCTAAGTGAACATGTCAAAAACTGTGTCCAAAGTGTCAATATTTTGTAGGGGCACCATTGTTATCTAGCACTGCCTTAATCCTCCTGGGCATGGAGTTCACCAGAGCTGCACAGGTTGTTGCTGGCATCCTCTTCCACTCCTCCATAATGACATCACGGAGCTGCTGGATGTTAGACACATGGTGCTTCTCCACCTTCCGCTTGAGGATGCCCCACATGTGCTCAATAGGGTTCAGGTCTGGAGACATACTTGGCCACTCCATCACCTTCACCTTCAGCTTCATCAGCAAGGCAGTTGTCATCTTGGTGGTGTGTTTGGGGTCGTTATCATGTTGGAAAACTGCCATTCGTCCCAGTTTCTGAAGGGAGGGCAATGGGCATCATGTTCTGCTTCAGAATGTCACAGTACATGTTGGAATCCATGTTTCCCTCAATGAACCGCAGCTCCCCAGTACCAGCAGCACTCATGCAGCCCCAGACCATGATGCTACCACCACCATGCTTGACTGTAGGCAAGACACAGTTTTCTTGGTACTCCTCACCAGGGTGTCGCCACACATGCTGGACACCATCTGAGCCAAACAAGTTTATCTTATTTTCATCAGACCACTCTTGGACAGGTTGTCTTCAGCAAACTGTTTGCGGGCTTTCTTGTGAGCCAGCTTCAGAAGAGGCTTCCTTCTGGGATGACGGCAATGCAAGACGACTTGTTGCAGTGTGCGGCGTATGGTCTGAGCACTGACAAGCTGACCTTCCGCTTCTGCAACCTCTAAACCAGTGCTGGCAGCACTCATGCATCTGTTATTTGGAAGTCAGCTTCTGCACCTGATGCACAGCACGAGGACCTATCTTCTTTGATCGACGCTTGCGATGCCTGTTCTGAGTGGAAACTGTCTTGGAAAATCTCTGTAAGACCCTGGCCACTGTACTGTAACTAAGTTTCAGGGTGTTACTGATCTTCTTATAGCCTAGGCCATCTTTGTAGAGAGCAGCAATTCCAATTCTCAAATCCTCAGAGAGTTCTTTGCCATGAGATGCCATGTTGAACATCCAGTGGTCATTATGAGAGAATTGTTCTCAAAGCACCAAATACAAGATACACAAATTTGTACGGTCCTGTCAAGCATAAAAAACATGAACATGATGAATAGGACATGTGGCTTTGCATGGTTAAACGAAGTATAGCTGTTATCACTTAGGGTGTACTCACTTTTGTTGCCAGCTATTTTGACAATGATGGCTGTATGTTGAGTTATTTTCAGAGGACAGTAAATCTTCACTGCTATACAAGTTGCACATTGACTACTCTAAAATATATCCAAGTTTCATTTCTATAGTATTGTCCCTTGAGAAGATGTACTAAAGTGGCTGCTGAAATGTGAGGGGTGTACTCACTTTTGTGAGATACTGTACGTGCATACCTAAATACTTACAAACATAAATTAATAAATGAACAAATAAATGTGGGTGAGTTTTTAGAAGTGATTTATCAACACAAGACCACTGATCTGAAGGACTTGGTTTGCCACATTAAAACAAAATGTAGAAGTCAGCTATCAATGTAAATTAAAAATGCAAATATGTAAAACCGTTTTAAAACTGACAAATAAATACTCATATTTAAAAGTGTTTATTTTTAATTTGTTCAGAAGTATGCAAGAGTCCTTTTCAATACTAAATCAAAAATAATCCCTCAGACAGTCATGTCTCGCATGGAAAAGTGAAGTACAAGCTGTCATTGTTTCCCCAAAAAAATAAATAAAAAATGTTCATAACACCCCTGACCAAGAGTTTCTCTCTTGTTGCCTCATGTCATTGTTTTTATGTGTGTGTGTGTTTTTAGTTGGTCAGTGTGGGAATCAGGTGGGCTGCCGCTTCTGGGACCTCGCACTCAGAGAACATGCACACGTCAATCAAGTGAGCAATAATATGACACCATAGAGATGTTGCATGTTACTTAAAGCCTTTATGTAAAATCCATTATAAAGGGCTATTAAAGGCAAAATGCGTTATAATTACTCATTTGTATTGTAATACTGTAACGGATAGAGTCGGACACAGAGGTAAGTGAAATCACAGAGTGTTTATTAAATGATATAGTGATCAGGAGTCATGCTGAGAAGGTCTTGAGGTGAGTAGTGTCCTTTGGAAGTTCGGTGATGGATACTATCAGATGCTGAATGAGACATTGTGATCCACAGGGGCAAGGAGCGGAGCTGACGAGGAGAGCAGGAGCACAGGAGACACAAACCACAGCGGTAGACAATCTGGACACACAGGAGACAACGAGGAGGATAACAGGAGGTAAGTACACACAGGTTAGGATTCAAAGGTATACTCAGCATGTGAGGATTACTGGAGAGGAGTCCACGTAGCATCTACGAGATCAGACAATGGTGGTGGCTGTGGCATGTGCTTTTATGCAGGTCTTGATGACGGCGGTGATGAGGTGCAGGTGCGTATGATTAGTAGTCAGGTGATGTGGATCGTGGCAATTGACTGGGGAGTGAGCCTGGCCGTTCTGTGACAAATACATTATATCTTGTCGTAAATAATTATAACCGAATTTAAAATGCATAGTGTAACAATGAATTTATAAGTTTTATTAACTGTGTAATTACAATTATTCATGAGATTGTACAATGCATTATAAGGTGCATTACGAAGCATAATTAATGCATTAAAACTACTTTAACTACCAATTTCACCTGTGAGATTGCTGGCTCTCTCATCAAATCATCTAGTACTGTTAAAAATTTAGGTGTAATCTTTGACTCCACACTCTCCTTTCAGTCTCATATTAACTCCATCACTAAATCTGCATTCTTTCATTTACGTCGCATTGCCCAACTCCGTCCTTTCCTCAGTACCAAAGACGCTGAAACGGTTATCCATGCATTTGTTTCATCACGCCTTGATTACTGTAATGCCCTCTTCATTGGTTTACCTGCCAGCTCCATCTCTAGATTACAATACATTCAAAACTCTGCTGCTAGAATACTCACTCATACCAAACGTTCTGCTCACATCACCCCAATTTTGTATGATCTCCACTGGCTCCCAGTTGCCTACCGTATTAAATTCAAAATTCTCCTGCTCGCTTTTAAATCCTTGCATGGCTTAGCTCCCCCTTATCTTTGTAATTTGCTTGTCCCATACACCCCGACTCGCTCACTACGTTCCTCTGATTCTGGCCTTCTCGTTGTCCCTCGATACCGCCTCTCTTCAATGGGGGGCAGATCATTCAGTATTATTGCACCCAAACTCTGGAATTCTCTCCCCCACTCACTTTGCTGTATTAACAATATTTCAGAATTTAAATCATTACTCAAAACTTACTTGTTTTCTGAATGTTATACCTCTGATTACTGATACCATGCTTTGTCTAATGAACTTCTTCTTTTCATGTTTTGTCGCTTCAGTCTGCTCTGCTTTGAATTTGTATTCTTGTTATGCTTTACTCCTTGTCTGTATGTTTCCCTGTCCATATAATGCTCCTTTACTGTATCTTTAATCATTGTTTTCCGTCTATGCTTACTTGAATGTACATTGTAAAGTGTCCTTGAGCACTGGAAAGGCGCTATATAAATAAAACTTATTATTATTATTATTATTATTATTATTATTACTTTTTTATTGCATTATACATAAAGACTAAGTAAAGTGTTACCAAGATGTTTTTCAAAATACTTTTTTTCTAATATATTTTTAAGACTTGCACGAAACTATCTATCTATTTTACAGGTAGATTATGTAATATTTGTATCCTTTTTTGAAAATTAAAAGTTTATTTATCATTTCAGTTATATTCTATTCACAGTAAGATATAGATATGTGAATCTCACCAAGCCTGTCATGAACACATCTGGGTCAGATTTCACCCTAAAATGTGAGGGAATTTCCCTGTGAAGGAATTTCTGGATGTGTTGACACTTCAGTCTGGCCACTGGCCTACATAAATACCTGGGATTGGTTTTGTTTTCATTTATGAGCAGGAGATTCTTTAAAGTGATAGTTCATCCAAAATGAAAATTGTTATCATTTAATCATCCTCATGTCATTCATAAGACTTTGGTTAATCTTTGAAACACAGGCATCGAAAGTCCAGGTAACCAAAATGTAGAAGATCCAAAAAGGTCATAAAGGTGCCGTAAAATGAATCCATATGAATCTAGCAGTTTAATCCAAGTGTTGTGCATCCAGCATAAAACATGCCAGATCAGTTGTGCAGATTATTCTGCTGTGGAAGCAAGCCAGGAGAGAGAGAGAGTTTAAATGAAGTTCATAACACCCTTAGGCCTACATTCATCGCTCTCAATTTAAGAACAAATTTTACCCATGAACAGCATGACAAACCTATACTTTTACCTAATAATTATATGATCATGCAAACTCCTGAATCCTATGTTGTGAAGAAATATAATCACTTTATATGATGAAGAGAATTAATTTGGTCTTTTATTAACATATAGTGTGTTTATGCACACACATTTGAGCTTCTGTGCTTACCATACATGATGTGCTTTATGTATGTGTCTGATGTAATTAAAAGCCTAAATTAAATCTGTTCATTTGTAGAATGCGATTGTGTCTTCTGACAAGACTTGGGCTAAACCGCTTGATTCAAATGTATTGTTTTTACAACCTTTTTGGGTCTTCTAAGTTGGATTAATATGTTAATGTAAAAAATCTTGTGTAATATTGTGTTTGTTTGTTTGCTGGTTTTTACTGTATTATACTTGTATTTTTTTTTTTTTTTTTAAATTGTTTTTGCCATGAAAATAGCCTAAGATGCTGACATGGCATTAAATAAAAGTATACTACTAGTCTAAGTTGGATTAAAGTGGAGTTTTATTTGTGTTTAGAAGATTAGAGTCTCATCGGTTTGGAAGAGCTTGAACGTGAGTAAATGATGACAGAATTTTCATTTTTGGTAGAAGTGACCCTGAAAGTCTGTCTAGGGACTGAGAAAATATGGCTTTTTTAATGGATATTAGACAACCACTTCAAAAGAATTACACTGAAGTCCTGACTACATGTCTAAAGTGATTGTAAACAGGCATTTTAAGCCTTGCAGTGTTAACATTGTTAACTGACATTCCAAAATTACTATTTTTTTTTTTTAAGCCATGTTTTGGTAAATCTGGCAAAGTTTTATGCTGCTGTCAGTCTGATCTAAAAAAATCCATTAACTGAGTCTCGCTTTTGCTGATCTTGCAGATGGGAGTTTATGATGAGGCGCTGAGCAGATTCTTTAGAAATGTTGACCAAAGGTAGCCTCTCTCTCTTCTCCTTACACTCCCTTCTCCTCCGTTCATGTCACTTTGTTTGTCCACATATCCTCCCCTTCTTGCTGATCCACTTGATTTATTGTGGGATCTTATGTACTTTTGTGTGTGGTGTATTTGTAGAGGAGCAGCCTCTACAGGGGGCAGGATCAATGCTCTAAAGGCCAGGGTGAGCACCATGTTAGGTGATGTATTGAAGTTAGGGCATGAAGACAGGACATTAGGTTTTGGCTGCTACTTTGTATGCTCTGTGTGTGTGTTTGTGTTTGTGTGTGTGAGAGAGAGAGAGAGTTTGAAATATGTGTGGTTTCACCTGTAGTGCCTATACTTCACTCTCATGGGGAAATACATTAAAAGAGCTGCAAGACTGCAAGATACTGCAGCCAAAGATGTCAGTCTTACATGTATACACGGACCAACAATTAAAAAACAACCTTACAACCTTACCTCCCAAGTACTCGGTTGACTAATATCCAGTACTTGAGTAGATAGAATTACCATTCCTAATAAAAACAGATGTCAATGGTAAGTCCCCAACATAACAGAAAATCAAGTGTATCTGTGTGCGTGTCTGCAGGCCGTGTTAGTGGACATGGAAGAGGGAGTCCTAGGGGAGATTCTGCAGGGGCCGTTGCGTTCTCTCTTCAGCAGCACACAACTCATAAGTGATGTCTCTGATTCAGGGAACAACTGGTAAGAGTCTGTCTTGGCATACTTATACATGCATACACTGTTCAGAGTGTGGATGTGTAATGGTTGCTTTTAAAACAGATACAGTCCTACTAGTGATGGACGATATGATGTTACATACTTGGCAAAGACAGAAATTTGTCAACAGGTAGAGATTATTTTGTACCTTTAATACCACAGTACATCAGATGCATGATTTTTAAAAGTCCAATACCAAACAAAAAAGTCAGGCATGTAAAAAAAAATCACAGCATGAAAATGGTTAGGTGTGGAACGGTTCAGCTTACTCATGGTTCAGTTTGTATCACGGTTTTAGGGTCACGGTTTCGGTAGTTTGGTATGTGCTATGTTTAGGGAAAAACTATACTGTCAAATAAAAATAAAGAAAATAAGAATAATCTATCTAACTACAAGCAGCAGCAAAAATAAATACAATAGAGTAAAGATACAAATAAAAATAAACAGTGGTTTTCAGTATGTTTACATTAGTTTTTAGTTACAGAAATTGAATAAAGGAATCAAATGTAAAATAGCATTGCATATTTTACTGTATAAATTAAAGATTAATCTTTATTAAATTTACAAAAGCTATTCAATCAAGAACAGTGAGTGATTTCCCTGTTGTTGCTGTATGATATTAAGAAAGTGCTGTCACTTTAAGAGAATGCACTGATACAGTACGTTCAGCCGGCTATGTCTGCTATTGGATACTTATCAAGATGGGCATTTTGACATAATTTTTGTGTGAATTTGTCCATTCAAACACAATACTTCAGCGAGAGCTTAATATTTGTGCACGTTCTGAGGCGCGGGTTTGCGCGCTTCGGATGAGCGCATGCACAAATCTTCTCACTGCGAGTGCGAGCTCGTGTCCTATGGCTCGTAAGTGTTTAAACTGGCAAGGCTTAAATCAGTTTAGTTTAAACAAAGATATCAACGTGTGCTGTTCAGGTTTCACCTGTGCATGTGCGCTATCAGCACGATGACGGAATAAATGACTGCTCATGTTCCAGCATACAGCATTCACATTAAACAAGAGTCAATGGTTTGTCCACATTTTTTTTTTTTTTTTCATCGCTGTTGTTGTAGTGTACTGGGAAGCCAGAATGCGCATCCATCAACAGAACCCTGTTTGTTTTACGTGTTATTACCATATTACAGATGCGTTGTCACATTTAAGTTGAAGCGCGGTCCTAGTGCGTGCCGTGGGTGGAGAACTGAACGGTTAGATTTTTTTTTACCGAGAAACGTTCCACCCCTAAAAATGGTCCTAATGTGGCATAAAAAAATGTAAATTATGTGTGCAGGCTGCTGTCAGAACCTATTGGGCATTACTGCAGTGATGTAGTACTTAAGCCTGTACAAAACCGGGATGTGGACTCAAGTTCATTTCAAGTCAAAATCCATATATTTGTGACCAGTCAAGACCAGTTCATTTGAGTCCAGGCTGAGTACAAATGCTATTGAAAATGTGATCTTGTCCCAAGTTTGCAGTGCAGACATTCTACAAGTCTCTGCCATACACACTGTGTTATTAATTGTTCTTAACATCCTATACATGCATACATGCCTACCCAGTGGCTAAAGCCTGAGGTATACTTGATTTTTATTTTTTATACACATGCTAAGTTATGCGTACATTGTGTGTGACGTAAATTTCATCATCAACACAGTACGTGCACACTATACATGTACCGCATGATTTTTCTAACCAGCTTGCACATGTGCCTTAATTTATCTTGCACTAAATAATTTGGCCCACAAGGTGGAAACATTGTCCCAGGCCATTGTTTCAAAGTCAACAACAAAAACACTCACTCACATCATTAACACATCCCCTCACACTGGTGTCTTTCCCTCAGCATTTAAACAGGCTCGGATAACCCCCACTACATAAGAAACCTACTCTTTACCCAGCATTTTTAGAAAACTACAGACCGGTATCCGTTCTTCCGTTCATTGCAAAAACACTTGAAAGAGTGTCCATTCTGGCATCAGAGGTGGATAAATAACCGACACTGCCCTGGTCTCAGTTGTTGAAGCCCTATGACTGGCAAGAGCGGCTTTCACATCTTCAATACTTATCTTGCTGGATCTGTCCACTGCTTTTGATAAGGTTAACCACCAGTTCTTCCTGTCAACCCTCATGGCAATGGGCATTTCAAGAACCGCACTCCAGTGGTTCAAGCCTTACCTCTCAGATAGGTCCTTCAAGGTACACTATATTGCCAAAAGTATTGGGTCGCCCCCTTCTAATGAACAAGTTTGCCTACTTTAGTAATTTCTATGAGTACAAATCTTAATGTTAAAGCATATAATGATATTTCTTGGAAATTGTGTGCTTCTAATATTATAGCAACAGTTTGGACAGGACCCTTTTCTATTCTAACATGACAGTGCCTCTGTGTACAGTGTGTGCAGAATTATTAGGCAAGTTGATATTCTGGTCATATTTTTTTTCCTAGAACATTTTACCAATTCCAAACCACATCAATCTTA